>JAODAL010013490.1:0-91118 GCA_025379985.1 Phyllomedusa bahiana | reverse complement strand
GGGAATAAGTTTTGCTTTTTTAAAGATTTCGTGATGCTGGCATGAACGTGGGGTGCGCAAATCAAAAAACACGAAATGTTTGTTTTGATATAAAAAAGGTATTTTTTGACTTTCAATTACTTGGTAAATATAGAATGCTGTTTAAGATTTACGTGATGCTGCGTCATGAAAGTGTGGTGGCAAAATAAAAAACACGAACTGTTATGTTTTGATATAATAAACGGTTTTTTTTTGCACCTTTAAATTTTCCACCTGTGGTGAATATAGAATTGCTTTTTTTAAGATTTACGTAAAATGCTGCGTCAATGAACAGGCTGGGTGCGCAAAAAGTCAAAAAACAACGTAACTGTTATGATTTTGATATAATAAACTGTATTTTTTGCACCTTTCAATTCACCTGTGGTGAATATAGAATTGCTGTTTTAAGATTTACGTAGATGCTGCGTCATTGAACAGTGCTGGGTGCGCAAAAGTCAAAAAACACGTAACTGTTATGTTTTGATATAATAAACTGTATTTTTGCACCTTTCAATTCACCTGTGGTGAATATAGAATTGCTGTTTTAAGATTTACGTAGATGCTGCGTCAATGAACAGTGCTGGGTGCGCAAAGTCAAAAAACACGTAACTGTTATGTTTTGATATAATAAACGGTATTTTTTGCACCTTTCAATTCACCTGTGGTGAATATAGAATTGCTGTTTTAAGATTTACGTAGATGCTGCGTCAATGAACAGTGCTGGGTGGCCAAAGTAAAAAAAAAAGTAACTGGTATGTTGGATATAATAAACGGTATTTTTTGCACCTTTCAATTCACCTGTGGTGAATATAGAATGCTGTTTTAAGATTACGTAGATGCTGCGTCAATGAACAGTGCTGGGTGCGCAAAAGTAAAAAAAACATGTAACTGTTATGTTTTGATATAATAAACGGTATTTTTTGCACCTTTCAATTCACCTGTGGTGAATATAGATTGCTGTTTTAAGATTTACGTAGATGCTGCGTCAATGAACAGTGCTGGGTGCGCAAAAGTCAAAAAACACGTAACTGTTATGTTTTGATATAATAAACTGTATTTTTTGCACCTTTCAATTCACCTGTGGTGAATATAGAATTGCTGTTTTAAGATTTACGTAGATGCTGCGTCAATGAACAGTGCTGGGTGCGCAAAAGTCAAAAAACACGTAACTGTTATGTTTTGATATAATAAACGGTATTTTTTGCACTTTCAATTCACCTGTGGTGAATATAGAATTGCTGTTTAAGATTTACGTAGATGCTGCGTCAATGAACAGTGCTGGGTGCGCAAAAGTCAAAAAACACGTAACTGTTATGTTTTGATATAATAAACGCTATTTTTTGCACCTTTCAATTCACCTGTGGTGAATATAGAATTGCTGTTTTAAGATTTACGTAGATGCTGCGTCAATGAACAGTGCTGGGTGCGCAAAAGTCAAAAAACACGTAACTGTTATGTTTTGATATAATAAACGTTGCTTTCAATTCACCTGTGGTGAATATAGAATTGCAAGTGTTTTAAGATTTAGTAGATGCTGCAGTCAATGAACAGTGTGGGGGGCTGCAAAAGTCAAAAAGTAAACTGTGATGTTTTCGTCATACACCGGTTTTTTTCGGCAAAACAAAACACTGTGTGACTACAAATGATTGCTGGTTTGTAATTTATGTGCAAGGTGGATATTCTAAAAGTCAAGTGTAATGGGTAAAAATTGAACACTATCTGACATGTTACTGATAATAAAAAGTGGAGTTTGCAGCTAACTAAGAGGACCTGCTCGTTACTAGAATGATGTTTATCCAATTTAATGTTCAGGCTGCCCAATAATCAGGAAATATTTCAATAGCAATTACTGTAATAATAAAGATATTCACTACAATGTCTACACTTACGTATGGGGAACTTTATTCCAGTGTTCTTTCTAGATAGAGCTTGTTGTGTTCTCCCGCGCCCCCCCCCCCCCCCCCCCCCACTCCCGCTCCCGCCGCCATGAATTTTTACAGTGGTAGCTTCTGCTTTAAAATTCGCTAGCATAACTAAATATATGTTCAAATCCCTAATCTAACTAAATTGGAAGGATCACAGCTAATAGTAGAGGTTTCTCTGTGCAGAAATAGACTAATTTCGCTGAGCTGTTTGGCCACGGGCAGAACGCAGGTCCTATCCCTATGAGACGCTGAGAGACACTGAGGCTGAAACAGGAAACGCTGTTCTATGTAAAACGAGGTCATGTGATTTTTCCAGCCAATCGCAACCATACACATCCCAGTCATGACGTGGGCACACACATCTCCCCCTGCTCTGTTCTGTTTAATTGATTTGCTGCCGCCAAAATTACAGGAAGCGCCGAAAAAGGCGCGATCTTAATAGATGATGCACAGATTTTAACCTTAATTATCACATGATCTGGAAATTTCAATCCCCAAAAAAACATTGCCGATTTCAACTTTGTCGATAAAAAACGCTCAACACTACTTATGATATCTCTTTCTAAAGAACTCATTTTTATACAGCGATTTTTGGTGGGTGTCACAGCTTGTCTCAGAGACTGCTTCTCTTACGTTCTATTTGATTTTGTGGGGTATTGGAACTGAAGCCCAGTGTGCGTCCAATGCAGCTGCATATACTTTGTTAATGCTATCTGCTCACAGCACATTGAATATCCAAGGGTTATCTAAGCCTGTTCCTGTTGTATTCATTTTAAAGAAACAGCGTTTTTACAATACAAATACCACTTCATTTTTGGTTGCTCATTTCTTTTGCGCAATTTACATCCAGGGGTTAATTAAGCGTTGTTCTGCTTTTGTGGTCACTAAAAGAAACGTTCTTTTTCACCGCCAAAAAAGACATTTTTCCTGTAGCATAATTCATAACCGAAGGTTAATTACAAGTTTTTTTGTTGTTGTGTACCCTGAAAATACACGCCATTTTAACACGCTACAAAGTGGTAATTTTTAGTTGCTCAATTCTTTTGCGCAGTTTACATCCAGGGGGTTTAAATTTAAACGTTGTTCTGCCGTTTGTGGTCACTAAAGAAACGTTCTTTTTCACCGCCAAAAAAGACATTTTAACCTGCAACATAATTCGTAACCGAAGGTTAATTACAAGTTTTTTTGTGGGTTTTGTACCCTAAAATACACCCATTTTAACACGCTACAAAGCTTGGTAATTTTTGGTTGCTCGATTCTTTTGCGCAATTTACAAACCTGGGGTTAATTAAGCGTTGTTTGCCGTTGTGGTCACTAAAGAAATATTCTTTTTTAACGCCAAAAAAGACATTTTACCTGTAGCATAATTTCATAACCGAAGGTTAATACAAGTTTTTCTGTTGTTGTGTACCGTAAAATACACGCCATTTTAACACACTACAAAGCTTGTAATTTTTGGCAGCACATTTCTTTTGCGCAATTTACATCCAAGGGTTAACTAAGTATTTTTCTGCAGTTGTATTTAGTAAAAGAAACGTTCTTTTTCACCACCGAAGAAGAAATTTTGCCTGTAGCTTAAATTCATATCCGAAGGTTAATTAAGCCTGTTTGTGCTTTTATATTCAGTAAAATACACAGTGTTTATAAACGGCACATACAAGTCAATTTTCCCTGGCCATCATCGTTAGGAGAAGAGGGCGTCAGGCAGCGGCGCAGCCAGCAAGTGGGTTGTGTGGCCGTGAGTCAGCAGGGGAGCAGCAGTGTGAGGTCGGGAGCCAAGCGGCCACGGGGTAGAAAACCCGCTTCGCAGGTCCAAGAAAGTAGCGGCACAGGGGCTCAGCGAGGCAGCAGTAGTCACTCAGTGCGGAGTGTTGGCGGTAAAATCCGATACTCGGCGGTGTGGCAGTTCTTTGGTAAGACACCGGAGGAGCCGAATATCGGTATATGTAGAATCTGTGGGCAGAAAGTGAAGCATGGACAGGGAGCTAACGTTGGCACCACGGCCCTGCGTCAACACATGCAGCGTCACCATCCGGTGGCCTGGGAGAAACGTGGCTCAGATGTGGTGGTCCATCCAGCCGCCGCAGCAACAGCAGCAGCAGCGCCCAGTGGCACGCATGCCATTGCAGCCAGTCAAGGCTCCACCACCTCTGCAGAAGGGAGTTTTTCCTCTTTGCCATCATCTCTCGGTCTAGATGCACTCTGCCACCCGAGTTAGAAGATCCGCTGGACTACTGGGCAGCCAAACTGGATATGTGGCCGCAACGTGCCGAGTTTGCAGTGGAGAAGCTGTCCTGCCCAGCCAGTAGTGTGGCATCAGAGCGGGTGTTCAGTGCGGCGGGGGCCATCGTTACCCCAAGGAGAACCCGCTTGTCCACGGGAAATGTGGAACGACTGACCTTTGTCAAGATGAATCAGGCGTGGATCGGCCAGGATTTCCACACACCAATGCCTTAGGCGTCAGACTACATCAGCCATGATGCCTCACCCAAACTGTGAGAAATGAGTCTGGGTTCAAACTACCTGCCTCAGCCACTATTCTGATGCCGCCACCCGCCTGATGCCACACATCTGCTGACAGTTTCTCCATCTGCCACGAATCATCTTTACAGGGACTGGATTTCCACCCACCTCCACCCCTCTGTCATTGTGCCCCTCTTTTTACCTCTGCACTGCTCGCTGCTACCCGTGCCTCCACATGTGTCATTGTGCCACTCTGGGCCTACTCCCGTTTTTGCCCCTCCAGAATGTCATTGGCCACTGCTTACCAGGGGCTGGATTGCCAGCCCTCCACACTGTGTCATTGTGCCACTCTATGACCTCATTATGTGCTGCTGCTACCGTGCCCTCCACACTGTGTCATTGTGCCACTCTTGTGGCCTACTACTGTTTTGCCACCTGCAGAATGTCATTGTGCCACTGTCTACCTCATGCTGCTGCTGTGGCTGCTGCCATGCAATCCACACGTGTCATTGTGCCACTCTCTGGCCATCATGTTGCCCTGAATGCATTGTGACACTCCACCTCTGCTGTGTCATTGTGGCTAGTTCGTTTTGCCACTCCACAACTGTCATTGTGCCACTCCCCCTGCTCATGCTTGCTGCTGCCATCACCACACTTTGTCATTGTGCCACTCTGTGGCCTACTCTGTTTTTGCCACCTCTGGAATGTCATTGTGCCACTTTCTGACCTCATGCTGCTGCTGTGGCTGCTGCTGTGCCCTCCACACGGTGTCATTATGCCACTCTGGGGCCTACTCCTTTTTTGCCACCTCCAGTATGTCATTGTGCCACTGCCTGACCTTATGCTGCTGTGGCTGCTGCCGTGCCCTCTACACTGTGTCATTGTGCCACTCTGTGGCCTACTCCTGTTTTGCCACCTCCGGAATGTCATTGTGCCACTGTCTGACCTCCAGCTGCTGCTGAGGCTGTTGCCGTGCCCTCCACACTGTATCATTGTGCCACTCTCTGACCTCATGCTGCTGCTGCCGGCACCTCCACTCTCTGTCATTGTGCCACTCTGTGGCCTACTACTGTTTTGCCACCTTCAGAATGTCATTGTGCCACTTTCTGACCTCATGCTGCTGCTGTGGCTGCTGCTGTGCCCTCCACACGGTGTCATTGTGCCACTCTGTGGCCTACTCCTGTTTTGCCACCTCCAGAATGTCATTGTGATACTGCCTGACCTCATGCTGCTGCTGTGGCTGCTGCCGGGACCTACACACTCTGTCATTGTGCCACTCTGTGGCCTACTCCTGTTTTTGCCACCCTCCACGAATTGGTCTTGTGCCACTGTCGGGGCAAACTCATGCTGCTGTGTCTTTGCTGCTGTTCCTACCCTCCAAACACTCTGTCACTGATGTTGCCAAACCAAGCCTCTCAGCCCTTCCCGTGCAGAGCCTGGAAATAGCTGTTTTTAATGCGATTCGTCCCGAAGCAATTCGGACCGAAACAAATTTTGTCGGGAAATTCGGCGAAGTCACCGAATCGAATTTTTGAGAAATTCGCCCATCTCTAGTGTCAGTGTCTCTCTGAAGCCAAGATGGTAAGAGGATCACTAATTCCACCATTGTTGCGCAGAAAGATAGTGCAGCAATACCAGGATGGTGTTACCCAGCGTAAAATAGCAAAGACTTTCAAATTATCATCATCAACCATACATAACATCATCAAAAGATTCCGAGAATCTGGAACAATCGCTGTGCGTAAGGGTCAAGGCCGTAAAACTCTACTGGATGCTCGTGATCTCCGGGCCGTTAAACGTCACTGCACCTCAAACTGGAATGCCACTGTCTAGGAAATAACAGAAAGGACTCAGGAATACTTCCAGAAAGCATTGTCAGTGAACACAATCCACCGTGCCATCCGCCATTGCCAGCTGAAACTCTACAGTGCAAAGAGGAAGCCATTTCAAAGCAAGCTCCACAAGCTCAGCCGTTTGCACTGGGCCAGGGGTCATTTAAAATGGAGTGTGGCAAAATGGAAAACTGTTCTGTGGTCAGATGAGTCACGATTTGAAGTTCTTTATGGAACAGTGGGACACCAGTCATCCGGACCAGAGAGGACAAGGACAACCCAAGTTGTTATCAACGCTCCGTTCAGAACCTTGCATCACTGATGGTATGAGGTTGCATGAGTGCTTGTGGCATGGGCAGCTTGCATGTCTGGAAAGGCACCATTAATGCAGAGAGCTATGTTCAGGTTCTAGAACAACATATGCTCCCATCTAGATGTCATCTCTTTCAGGGAAGACCCTGCATTTTTCAACAAAACAATGCCAGACCACATTTTGCAGCAATCACAACATCATGGCTATGTAGGAGAAGGATCCGGGTACTGAAATGGCCAGCCTGCAGTCCAGATCTTTCAAACCCATAGAGAACATTTGGTCATCATAAAGAGGAAGGTGCGACAAAGAAGGCCCAAGACGATTGAACAGTTAGAGGCCTGTATTAGACACGAATGGGAGAGCATTCCTATTTCTAAACTTGAGAAACTGGTCTCCTCTGTCCCCAGACGTCTGTTGACTGTTGTAAGAAGAAGGGGGGGATGCCACACAGTGGTAAAAACGGCATGGTCCCAACTTTTTGGGGATTTGAAATTTTTAAACAACATATTTTTCACTTAAAATGATACATTCTCTCATTTTGCGTTCTATTCGGAATATAATATTAGATGTTGGCATCTCCACATCATTGCATTCAGTTTTTATTCACAATTTGTTTAGTGTCCCAACTTTTTTGGATTGTATATATATATATAGTGTTTGTAGTGTGCATATTGGGCGAAATGTCCGAAAAGTGGCGTATCTATGCCAGTTTTAGGCGCATTAAATCAGTGTAAAGTGCGCCTGAAAGTCCGATACTTTCTAAAAATTGGCGTCAGGTATACCTTGCATAGATTACTTAGTGCGCCTAAAATGGCACATTGTATCAAAAAAAGGGCGTATTATATCAAAAAAGGGGGCATTGCATCAAAAAAAGGCGCATTGTTCAACACTCGGCACATAGCATATCATTGGTAGTATATGGTATGTGTTTATCGAGGCTCATTGCCCGACGGGGGCGCATAACATATGTAAGGTGCCTCAATAGGCGCATTTCGCGACGGGGGCGCACAGTGCACCATATTTAGAGCATTGCAAAGCGTCGTTCCCGGTGTATAATGCGCCAAGTTTTGGTGTATGACAGTCCATTTACAACAAGAATATGGCGTAAAAAGTGGGTTTTCCACAAAATAGAACAAAAAGCTGGTGTTGGCGTGTTGGGACATGTCGCCCATAGTATGTGTGTACAGTTGAAACCAGAAGTTAACATACACTATATAAAGAGACACATATCCATGTTTTTCTCACTATCTGACATGAAATCAGGATAAACTTGAACCATTTTACCAAAATTATTTATGTTTGCCAAATGCCAGAATACTGAGAGAGAATTTTTTAAGGCATTTTTATAGATTTCAGCAAATTCAAAAGTTTACATACACTAGGATTACTATGCCTTTAAACAATTTGGGACAGCCCATATGAGATGTCATGTCTTTGGAAGCTTCTGATTTTATTGGCAACATCTGAGTTGATTAGAGAAACAGCTGTGGATGTATTTTAAAGCACACTAGAAACACACTGCTTCTGTGTGTAGCATCATAGGAAAGTCTAAAGAAATCACCAAGATATCAGGAAGAGAAATGTGGACTTGCTCAAGTCTGGATCATCTTTGGGTGCAATTTCCAAATACCTGAAGGTGTCTTGTTCATCTGTACAAACAATTATACACAAGTACAAACAAGATGGGAATGTCCAGCCATCATACCACTTAGGAGACAGATTCTGTGTCTCAGAGATGAACTTGCTTTGGTCCGACATATGCCTATCAACCCAAGAACAAAAGCAAAAGACCTTGTGAAGATACTGGGGGAAGCTGGTAAGATTGTGTCATAATTCACAGTGAAACGAGTACTGTATCAACATGGGCTGAAAGGCCAATCTGCCAGGAAGAAACCATTACTCCAAAAGAAACATATAAAAGTCAGATTAATGTTTGCAAATGCACACAGGAACAAAGACCTACAGTTTTGGAGACATGTCCTGTGGTCTAACGAAACAAAAATTGAACTGTTTGGCCATAATGACCCTCGTTACGTTTGGAGGAAAAAGGAAGAAGCTTGGAAGCCTAAGAACACCATCCCAAATGTGAAACATAGGGGTGGCAGCATCATGTTGTGGGGTTGTTTTGCTGCAGGAGGGACTGTTGCACTTCACAAAATAGATGGCATCATTAGGAAAGAAGATTATTTGGCAACACTGAAGCACCATCTCAAGACATCAGCCAGGAAGTTAAAGTTGGGCGGAAATGGGTCTTCCAAATGGACAATGACCCGAAGCATACTGCCAAACTGGGTACAAAGTGGTTTAAGGATAACCAAGTCAATGTTTTAGAGTGGCCATCACAAAGCCCTGATGTCAATCCTTATGGGCAAAGCTGATAAGGCAGGTGTAAGCAAGGCGACCTACAAACATGGCTCATCTACACCAGTTCTCTCAGGAGGAATGGGCCAAAATTCCTACCAACTACTGTGAGAAGCTTTTGGAAGGATATCCAAAATGTTTTGACCCAAGTCAGTTTAAGGGCAATGCTACCAAATACAAATGAAATGTATGTAAACTTTTGAATTTGCATAAAGTAATGAAAATGCCTTAAATTCTCTCTCTCATTATTCTGGCATTTGGCAAATATAAATAATTTTGGTAATCCTAATTGACCTAAAATGGGTAAGGTTTATACTGATTTAATGTCAGATAGTGAGAAAAACATGCATATGTGTCTTTTTATATATGCTACACACCCCGTATGTGGAAAAGGGCTCACCTTTAGTTCTTCTGGCAGTACCGTAATGTTGAAACTTTCGCTTATACTCACAAGGCAGGGCCTGGACGCTCTGTAGCTCCACGGTCATAGACAAACACTTCTAGTGTATTCACCGGCTTTTCGCTCAGCTGAGCAACGTGCTTAGCAAGAAACACCCAAATCCGGCACTCCTGCGATTTTGAATGAGTAAACTTTATTTCATAAATTCCTACAGCAGCGGTACAAACACGGTAAAAGAAAGGGCTGAGACCAGCCGACGTGTTTCGGGCGACACTCGCCCTTGTTCACGACTGATTAAATAGTGTATCTTACACTGTTTAAAAAAATATTGTAACCAATCAGCTCCTTTCATGACGGTGGCATAGTTGTGACGTCACCACCAATAGCAAGGCAGTATTCTCGGAAGCTAAATAAATGGGTAAATAGAAAAATATAAGACACCTATTAATGTATCAGAAACAAATCGCTCCTATAGTTTAATCCTAGCGGTGCCCTAGTATTTAATTTGAGTATCCAATAAGCTTCTCTCTGCTTTACCTTTCCTATCCAATTGCCTCCCTGATAAGGTTTCTCAATGGCTTCTATAGCATAAAATTTAAAATTTGTTACATCTCCATGGTGGCATTCAATGAAATGCTTCGTAGCTCCTGAAACCTGGCCAACGCATTTTTTAATGCTACTAAGATGTTCATTTATCCTTGTTTTTAATTTGTGTATAGTGCTCCCCACATATTTCATTTTGCATACTACACACTCAATGATATAGATAACGTGATGACTGTCACAGTTAAGAAACTGTTGTATTGTATAACTTTTTGTTTCATTTGTATCACTAAAAAACTTTGTTTTTCTACTGATCTTACACATGTTGCAACGTATGCCACCACAGGCAAAAAAACCTTTTAATGAGAGCCATGCTCTTTGTGTGCTCGTGACTGTAAGGGCACTAGGTGAGATTGTGTTGCCTACTGTCTTTTCTCGTTTGGGTACACACATAATACCCTCATCCAATATTTCACTAAGGATAGGGCCCTGTCGTAAAATATTTACGTTCTTATAGAACAAGGATTTAATCTCCTTAAAATTTCTACTATATTCCGTTGAAAAAATAAGTTTTTGCCCTATATCATTTTTAGTCCTATCCAATTTGATGTTACTGTTCAATAATTGTGATTGCGATTTTGTCTTGACTTTATTTTTTGCTTTTATTAAGCTACTAGTAGTATATCTCCTTTGAAGCAGTCTTTGGTCTATTTCTTTTTCCACCTTTAGATAATCTGTTTCTAAAGTGCATGTGCGTTTTGCCCTAAGGTATTCACCATAAGGTATTGCTGCTATCGTTTTTAATCAGTCGTGAACAAGGCGAGTGTCGCTCGAAACGTGTCGGCTGGTCTCAGCCCTTTCTTTTACCGTGTTTGTACTGCTGCTTTAGGAATTTATGAAATAAAGTTTACTCATTCAAAATAGCAGGAGTGCCGGATTTGGGTGTTTCTTGCTAAGCACGTTGCTCAGCTGAGCGAAAAGCCGGTGAATACACTAGAAGTGTTTGTCTTTTTATATAGTGTATGCAGGGTCGGACTGGGGTGCCTAGGGCCCACCAGAGGAGTTTATTTTAGGGGCCCACTTTGCCTTGCTGTCTCCATCACCTGTACGATGCCCCTCCCCGATCTCGCTTAAGTTATACAGACCGATGTGAAGACCTCATCACACTAATGTGTAATCAAGATGGAGTGCTGGGGTTTCTGAGTCTCCCTCACCTAATTGCAACAGGAGACTGTTGGTGAACATAAAAGGTCTAAAGATATATGTCCCTCCCGGACCCCGAATGATACATTTCATATAAATAAAAATATATCAAAAGCTATAAACACAAAGTACTGAGTATAAAATCACTAAATAATGGTCATACAATTACCAAATAACATCGCTACATAAACCAAAATCCCAAGGCTAAAATTAATAATAATTAAGACCTAAATACTGCCACATCATGACCACATAGTTACTGAATAATACCACCACACCATGACCACAAATCACCACCACATAGTGACTGAATATTACCACCACAACAGCATTTCCTCATATCTCCACCACAAAGTGACTGAATAATACCACAACACCATGACCTCATATCACCACCACATAGTGACTGAATAATACTGCCACACCATGACCACATACCACCACCACATAGTGACTGAATCATACCTCAACACCATGACCACATATACCTACCACACCGTGACTGAATCATACCTCATCACCATGACCACATATCACCACCACATAGTGATTGTATAATTCCGCAACACTATGACCACATATCACCACCACATAGTGACTGAATACCACCACACCATGACCACAAATCATCACCACATAATAACTGAATATTACCGCCACACCATTACGGACTATAAATCATTACATGTTGCACACATTTAAGTGATTACAGTTCAGGAACATTTAGTGACTCACAGTTGACATTTCTCTGATGAGTCGTTCATGTTTCCTTTTCTTCTCCATCTGGTCCACACCACCATGTCAAATTCTCCTGACCAACACTCCTCCCTAAAGATTTGGATACAAATATCTTCGAATCCTCACTATTCCAGAAACTCCTTACTTATATACCTATAAGTCCCTTCAGTTAGGTAGGTGCATAGGTCCCCTCATAACATAGGAAGCTCTATAGGTTCCCATAGTTAGGCAGGTACATATATGAGCCCCTCAGTTAGGTACAGTGGTGGCCAAAAGTATTGGCACCCCTGCAATTCTGTCAGATAATGCTCAGTTTCTTCCTGAAAATGATTGCAATCACAAATTCTTTGGTATTATTATCTTCATTTAATTTGTCTTCAATGGAAAACCACAAAAAGAATTGTCATAAAGCTAAATTGGATATAATTCCACACCAAACACAAAAAAAAGGGGGTGGACAATGTTGTGGCAGCTTTTGCCTATCAAGATCAACCTTTCTTCCACGATCGAAAATAAAGAAACAGTGTACACTGGATTCTTAGATCAAATCAGATAAGAACAATTTATTAATCCTCCATAGCTCTTTTTATATGGTTAGGTGATGAGATGATTTCACTTCTAACCAATCACAGATAAGCCAAAATCTTATAGGATGTACATTTTAGACCAATCAGAACAGATAACGTCATTACTCATTAGAATATGCTGACCAGCTCATCATAATTTCAATTATTAATCCCTAATGACGTTAGACACAGATCAGATGTTGTACAACTGGAGCACACGGTGACCCAGTATCTCTCATTCTTTTGGGGTTATGCACATCGTATGATTTAAAAGTCAACATATTACATCTAGTCAGAATAAAAAGCATATTAGATTCATTAAATGTGGGTTTTAATTTGTATGTGTGTATAAGTCACGATGACCTTTTTATCTAGTGCAAGTGTACTTTGAACTGAGCAGAACAAACTTGGTATGTGTGTTTTATCAAGGTTCAGATCATCTTGTTTTGCCAACCTAAAATAACAGTGAAAACAGGCATCTACAGATTCATAAAAATGGCTGACAGTAAACTAAAAAAATGGTTGCCTTAATTATCAATTCATATGACAGTTATCACTATTCCACTTCATTCCCCCCTTTGAAAATTTTACACCCCATTTTAATTACAATATGTAGTACCCCTAGATTCATTTAAAAGGGGTGTCTCTTGTTGCTCATCTGCAGCAGTATGGTTTGTTTAAATGAATGAATGAAAGTTTGACCATTAGACCTTTTTTGGTCTTTATAGCAACTTCCTTGTTCCCAATACATTTGACCCAAGATCCAGACTATAAGACAAAAAATGTAAGCGAGTGAAGATGTGGGCTAATCCACCCATCCTCTGATCCCACTGAATCAATTGGCTGGGCTGAGCTGGAGAACCTTTACCTGCTGGGCCTCCTTTTATGCTCACCCTGAAACATGTAAAAAATCTATTCTATATCGTAAGACCCTTAAATCTTAAGGGCATAAAAAAATTTCTCATCATTAATGTTGTCAATGACCCCTTCACTTCAATGTATGTTGTTGTATTCCTATGATGAGTGTATGCATGAGTTCTGGATTAAACTTGATCAAAGGTTTGTGGGATCCCGTTCTTCTTTTTTATGCATGTCTTGGCAAGAAAACCTCATGTGCCTAAGGAAAAAACCTATTGTCCTGAAAAACATTGTGGTCACCTCCTAAATTAGTGAATGCATTGAAAAAATAAAAAGTTTATTGTCTAGGGGAAGAACATTTAATGTAAGAAGAAAAGTCCTTTTTGTGCAAAATGCTTTTTCTAAAATGTCCCAAATTTATGGGAAATGTACTCTAACTTGGTTTGTAGTGTGCTCTATTGCATCTGAGAAGTGTTGAACCCTGAACCATATATGGATTGGAACTTGGGGTTTGTCATTAAAACTAAATCTTTTATGGAACTGTAAGTAGTCAGGAAGTGGTGTAGGTGAATGTGTGCATCTCCAGTGGTCTTGAAGACTATGCGTTTAGCTATTTTGGTGTTCATGTTAACTAACTTATTGTCTATTCCTCTAAAAAGTATTGATGTAGCTTATGTTTACACTCTATTTTTTCATAAAACCATATTTTGAATTTTATCCTTGTACCCTTTTTTTTTTGCAATAACCTAAAATGTTTTTAACGCTGTATGTCTTCAGATCCTTGTGTAGTCGTAGTATCTCACTCTCACACCCTGTCGGCATCCTTGATATAATTTTTCAGCTCATGCAGAGCCAATACAGTCCTGTGGAAACGTAGCAATAAGAGCAGCAACAAACCAATATTTGTAGTTTATTAAGCAGGAGAAACATCTTGTCTTCTTTTCTTCACGCGATGGAAGGGTATCGATCGGATGACCCAGCTGCGGCTTAGGTGGTGGTTTTATGGCAGAGCCACGTAAGGAGCAGTAGAATCGGATATCTTTGGTTCATTTTTTCGGCTTGGCAACCGGAACGTCTGCTTCCTTGTCTTTCTTAAATGGAGTGACACGTGCGATGCATGGATCCAAGTCCTGTTCTCCGGTTTTCACACTTGAAGGGGTTGTCATCAGGATTTGGGTTCACTTGTGGGCCTAGCATGGACCTTTCCCATCTTTCTGCAAAAAACAGAACATTAAGAACTTACGGATCAAGACACAGTCTCTTTGCTTTGTGAGAAGCGAGAGTAGGAACAGATTGCATGTCCCACACTTGGCGATGTAAGTCTCTCCATTGTCCTTAGAGTTGTGCACATTAACCCACAGATGGAGTTAATGCTGAATGTTAAAATCTCTGGAGGTGAGAGTGAGTGATTAAGCAATTTTCCAAACAGAATTTTCATAAGGTGAAAGTTGAAGTACCCCTCTGGGGGTGGTATGTATTTCCCATAAAATAGAGGTAAAACATCTGGCGACCTCATATCAGTCACTTTGCAACATTTGGCTAAATATGTTTTGGGTACGACAAATATAACTACTGTTTCCTTTAATCTTAGCATAAATGGTGTGTAATACATTACCAGTGAGTGCAAGTAAGTCTCTGATTACTTGAAGCAACCTGCAGTACAGAATAAAATTTAACACAAACCAAGACATACAATAATCTTCATACCTTTGGTAGCTGTCTACCTGTAGGATCTTGAAAGGGCCCTTGGTTGATGGGAGGTTGTGAAGGTAAAGCTCTCACTGCTCCACCAGCACTCTGCTGGAGGTACATCTGGCAGGGCAGACACTTCCACTTCTGCAGTGAACCCTTGTGCGCCCCAGTGTGTGGAGACCAAATTTCGCATCGCTGTCTTCCCACAATGGGTAGCTTCAGCTAGCGTTGTCAGGAAATTTTGGGGTCTCTGGCTTTCCTTCACTGTCCATAGACCATCTGAAATCTGGGCGCATCCCATAACCTTCCATCGGGCCTTTTCCTAAGGAGAGCAAATTTGGATAACAAAGTTTACAAAGTTTCAAGTAAAGACACAGTTTTTACAGACATTAAGTTAATACAAGGCATTTAAGGCATTTGGCTTGCTATATTTTTGAAGTATGTGCTTAACATTTAACAACAATTGTTACTTTCAGAATAGGATTCTCCAATAACACAGTAATCTCTTTTGCATAGCTCGTAGCTCAAAAGTTTCTTAACAACAAAAAATCTTTTACAAAAAATAAATCGGGGCAAATGTGTACTGTCTTTCCTTCAAAAAATGCAAAATGAGAGCATACCTGAATTTCCATCTTCTAAGTCTGGGTTCTTCTCAAATTTTCAAATTTGTTTCCTCAAATCTGGGTACGGCAGTGTTATGGTCTCCGCCACCTCGAATCTGCCCAAAAGGCCCTCTCTCTGATCACTACCTCCTCTCTCTAAAACCTCATGTGGCAACAAAATAACAAGGTTCACTTTAAAGCACCTGTGCAGGTGGTGGATGTTGGATGTGACTCAGCTGGAGGAGAACAGGCTCCCACCTAGGAATTTGGGCCTGTGACAATTCAGGAGTATATACACAGAATGAGGAACCCAGACATTCAAAATGTGACAAAAACTCGGCAGGTTTTCTCTACAAAAAAATTCATCAGCCGCTATTGCTCTAAGGCATTGCATGCATTTTCTCTCTACAACTGCTTCATAACTGGGCCTAACTGACCACTGCAGTTGCTATCTATTGGGAACTTGAGTTTGCACAGCTTGTGCATGTCCTTTGACTTTTAAAGGGAAAAAAAAGTGGAAGGTTTTGTGTAATCTAGTAGGCCTTTGAGCAGCATGGGTGAGAGGAGAGCAATTTTTGACTTCTCAACAGCCTTTCGGTCTCGTCAATGTATGTGAATGGTTCAGCCACAGAATCTTTGGTTAAGTCCTATAATTGATCAGCATATAAACACTATATGCCTAATATGGCAGTAAAATACCATTTCCAATGCTATCTCAGGTCGCTGTCATTCATGGGGAATGGACA
This sequence comes from Phyllomedusa bahiana, assembly GCA_025379985.1. Classification (NCBI taxonomy): domain Eukaryota; kingdom Metazoa; phylum Chordata; class Amphibia; order Anura; family Hylidae; genus Phyllomedusa; species Phyllomedusa bahiana. The sequence goes on along the minus strand of JAODAL010013490.1, from coordinate 74,858 downwards.
AATTGTACAGCCGCTACTATGTCTGGTAGAAATATCTGTGGCCTGGTGTAAGGCAGTGTCCAATGTAAGTCATGTAAGTCACCCTGTCTTTACATCTCTGTAATTTGTATCAGGAGAATTTTTGTCCGTAGTCTGCAAGAAATTCAAGCAGAGTTTGTCTCTGTAAGGCTATTCAGCCTTATGTCAGCCTTTCATGGGTACTCAGGTTTTGTGTATGTGTGCAATGTGTATTTGTGGGGTGTTTGCTATCTGCCCCATCTCTGTAGAATTCATATTCCACAGGTGTTCATGGATGATTTTTGCAGTATTGAACAATACCTCAGGATCTGTTATGGCTTCTTCCTTTGCTGGCTGATCATTAACCAATCCAGCATACAGCAGGTACCCAGCGTCCTCTGTATTCTCAAGTGTAGCCTATATGTAAATGTCATCTAAGGTGCAAAGATGGTGCACCCAAGCTGAGATTGCCTAAAAAATCATTTTCCCAATAAGCTCAGTGGGGTATCTACTGAAATGATTGAATGAATGACTGAATGAATGTATAGTTGTAATGCGGCTTAGTGTGACTAATGTGTACTATAAAATAGGGTTTGCCTTTTCCCACTTATATCTATGGCTGATATGGTCCTTTGTGTAGCTGGAAGAAAATCAGTGTTAATGAGAGACAATTTAACTTTATATCTTCTGTATCTACAAGGAAAGATGCTTATTATTGCCTCTTAGTTCCTGGAGAGAAAAAAATCCATAACATTAGTGTGAAATAAAAATAAGAAACAATTCCAGTGAAATAGGATTAGTCCATTAGTCAGAGTTCTTCTCTGGACCCATTTCATCCCAATTGTCCTCTGTTGATGTGAAAGCAAAGTGTAATAATTTTAAACCCTATCCTGACTGACATGTTACTTTAAAAACTGATAACATTACTGTTTGTATCCTGGTCCATTAGAGGGACTAGGTACAGTGTTTTTATATGCAGGTGGATAGAAGTAGATTGTGATGTGGGTGTGTTTTTAGGGAGAGGATAAACTGTTGTCACTCAATGTAGTGCACTCCTCCTTTGTGGATGACACTGAGACTTCTTCATGGGACTTTACTGGGACAGTATATGTTAAAGGTAAGGATGATACCAGCAATGATAGATCCACTGGTTCTGTGGAACTGCTGGCTACTGTTGTGAGTGTATATTGTAACTGAGAAATGTGTGGGCCTTCCTGAGTGTCATTCTGTCCTATGGCTACAAAAATGTTCCTGTATAACTGGGGAAGTAATTTATGCCATAGACATGTAAGCTCATCATATCCTCACAATCTGTATCACTAATTAACCTTTGTCTTTCAGTGTTTACCATAGTACAGGGTTGTAAAAGGTTTGGTGATTGTGTGATTGAGATCTGACTTCATTTAACCATCTTAACAACATTTCCCTATTGTCAGGATTTTCACAGCATAAAATTATTTGATATAACCATTCCCATTCTAGACCATCTCTCCATGCCTCCCATATAGTGTTTGTATCTATACCATATGCTCCTAGCATCTGCTTCACAGGACTTCTATCATCAGTATATAGAACATACTTGTTCTCTATCTGGGGTTTTCTGGGTTTCAAAACTTCTCTTAAAGATACCACATCCCCTATTATTCCCTTGAAGTCCTTTTTTCACTAGAGAAAAGTATGGGCCTCGTCAGACCAACAAAGAGTTATCTATATACTCTTCACTGAGCACTCCGTACTCAGCGGAACACTTATTTACTTTCTATACACTATATAACCTTCAGGGATTTATGGAGAGGCAAGTTTATCTTAATAGTTTAAACACAACAACTTCAAGATTGTCTATATACAAATTGCAAATCAACTTATACTTCTATGCCAGCCTTAAGGTAAAAACATTATACTTAATTAAACTAGTAAAACACAACAATCTGTATAAAATTTACTTAATATGACATTAAATTATCTCACCACACGATGGCAGGCGCCTATTACCTATAAAAAATCACAAAAACAAACATACACAAATATAACAAACAGACCTAATCAATAATTCAGTTTACTTAAAACAAAGTATGGAAAAATTATCAAATTAACTTATTAACTTATCACTCTAAACTCTAACTCCACACAGTATTCTTAAAATTTCTTTAAAAATAAAACAATACTATAATACTAACGTGATACATGGAAGAATGGAGATAAGATATCTGCTACAAGACAGTGACAGGTCTTTTAGATACAACTTGAAAGGAGAAATGGATTCTCTGGGCTACAAGTCCATCTCCAAAGACCTGAATGTTCCTGTGTCTACCGTGCGCAGTGTTCTCAAGAAGTTTAAAGCCCATGGCACTGTGGCTAACCTTCCCTTAGATGGGACGAAAAACAAAAATTGACGAGAGATTTCAACGCAAGATTGTGCGGATGGTGGATCAGAACTCGACTTAACGTCCAAACAAGTTCAAGCTGCCCTGCAGTTTGAGGGTACAACAGTGTCAACCCTACTAACCTCGGCGTCTGAATGAAAAGGGACTGTAAGGTAGGAAAACCCAGGAAAACCCCATTCTTACCCCGGACATAAAAAAGCTAGGCTGGAGTTTGCCAAACTTACCTAGAAACCTAAATGTTTTGGAAGAATGTTCTTGTCAGATGAGACAAAAGTAGAGCTTTTGGGAAAGGCATCAACATAGAGTTTAAGGAAAAAAAGAGGATTCAAAGAAAGACACGGTCCCTACATCAAACATGGAGGAGGGTTCCTTGATGTTTTGGGGTTGCTTTGCGCCTCTGGCACTGGACTTGTTTACCCTGTGCATGGGATTATAAATCTGAAAACTACAACAAATTTTGCAGTAATGTGGGCCGTGTTTTAGAAAGCTGGGTCTCCCTCCAGGTCATGGGTCTTCCAGGGAAAATGCCCAAAACACATTTAAAAATCACTAGAAAATGGTTTGAGAAAAAAGCACTGGAACTTCAAAGTGCCCGCAATGAGTCCAACCTGAATCCTTAGGGAAAACCTGTGGAGAGATCTCAAAATGGCAATTTTGGGGAAGGCACCCTTCAAATTTTCAGGGACCTGGAGCAGTTTGCCAAAGAAGAAGTCTAAAATTCAGCAAGCATTTAGAAACTCATTGATGGTTACCGAAGGTTGTTCGAAGTTATTTTGGCTAAGGTTGTGCTACCCAAATATTAGGCTGAGGTGCCAAACTTTTGTCGGCCATTTTTGAAGTTTTGGGTGAAATGATTAATGATTTATTTTTGTCTCTAATCATGTTTTGTGTTTTTTCATTGCAAGCAAAATAAATGAATATATTAATACCAAAGAACTTGTGATTGCAATTATTTTCAGGAAGAAACTGAGTATTATCTGACAGAATTGCAGGGGTGCCAATACTGTTGGCAACCACTGTAGGTATATACATATGGGCCCCTCAGGAAAGTATACATATGGGCCCCTCAGTTGGGTAGGTATATATATGGGCCCCTCAGGAAGGTATATATATAGGCTCCTCAGGCAGTATATATATATATATACACACACACACACACACAGTACAAACCAAAAGTTTGGACACACCTTCTCATTCCAACAGTTTTCTGTATTTTCATGACTATAAAAATTGTAGATTCACACGGAAGGCATCAAAACTATGAATTAATCCATGTGGAATTATATACTTTACAAAAAAGTGTGAAACAACTGAAAATATGTGTTATATTCTAGGTTCTTCAAAGTAGCCACCTTTTGCTTTGATTACTGCTTTGCACACTCTTGGCATTCTCTTGATGAGCTTCAAGAGGTAGTCACCTGAAATTGTCTTCCAACAGTCTTGAAGGAGTTCCCAGAGATGCTTAGCACTTGTTGGCCCTTTTGTCTTCACTCTGCGGTCCAGCTCATCCCAAACCATCTCGATTGGGTTCAGGTCTGGTGACTGTGGAGGCCAGGTCATCTGGCGTAGCACCCCATCACTCTCCTTCTTGTTCAAATAGCCCTTTCACAGTCTGGAGGTGTGTTTGGTGTCATTTTCCTGTTGAAAAATAAATTATGGTCCAACTAAACGCAAACCGGATGGAATAGCATACCGCTGCAAGATGCTGTGGTAACCATGCTGGCTCAGTATTCCTTCAATTTTGAATAAATTCCCAACAGTGTCACCAGCAAAACACCGCCACACCATCACCTCTCCTCCTCCATGCTTCATGGTGGGAACAGGCATGTAGAGTCCATTTGTTCTCCTTTTCTACATCGCACAAAGACACATTGGTTGGAACCAATGGACTCATCAGACCAAAGCACAGATTTCCACTGGTCTAATGTCCATTCCTTGTGTTCTTTAGCCCAAACAAGTCCGTTCCCAGCGGTGATGTAAGTGAAAATGTATTGAGCGCCGCTGGGCTCAATACCAGTAGATATTTTTAATATACACAGCGCAGGCCCCCTCTTTCCACCAACAAGTCCCCCTCCCTTCCAAAGCAGTGCTGTCGGTCTGGGGGCCCACCGGAGGATTCTCCGATCCCCCGGTGGGCCAGTCCGACGATGAGTGTATGTAAACTTCTGGTTTCAACTGTACAGTATATATAGTGCATATATGTATATAATTTGTGCTTGTTTGTGTGTGTGTAGCATGTGTATATAGTGTGTGCTTGTGTGTTTATATAGCGTGTTTGTATATAGTGTTTGTATGTATATAGTGTGTACATAGCTCGTGTGTATATACAGCATCTGTTTGTATATAGCATGTATATGTATAAAGTGTGTGCATGTGAGTCTATAGAGCTTCTCTGTATATAACATGTGAGTGTTGTAGAAGGGCGATAGGTGTGGTCCTCGATGGAAGGTATGTATCACCGAGGTGGCTAGCCTCGGTGATATAAAAACAAACATTAGTGGTGTACCAGTAACATAATGTTGATAAGTGGTGTTTTACCGTAGTTCGGTTATTTTATGGAGTGACCAGAAAGCCTGGTTGGCAAAGGTCATTCTCATACTCCAGCTCAGGCCTTACCAGCCAGATAAAAGGCAGCTGGTTCAGGTCAGAAGAGGTGTGGTGTGTTTCTGGACCTGAAGCTAGAAACTGCTGCCTGAGTTCCGAGGCTGAAGTAAGCCCGTGGACCTTCTGCATCTAGTCGGTGAGACTGTTCCTCAGTTATTATTACCTGAAGAGAGCACTTATCTTTTTCCAATTAACGTTTGTGCTGAACTGAAGCTGTTTGATTTGCAAAGATGGTTCTCTACAATAAAAACTAATTTATTTGTACTAAAATTCTGTGCAAGAACCTGCTTTTGTGCTGACACCCCCACAGTGTATATAGTATATTTGCATATATAGCTTGTGTGTGTATAATGTGTGTCTGTGCTGCTGGTTGGCTGTTTGGTACTGAGCTGGTTCCTGGCCCAGGCACTGTTGGGTGGAAACAGGGCACTTTTGTACTGCTGAGTGCTGCAGATCAGTGTGGCTGCTGTTGTTGTTGGTGGGCTGCAGCATGCTCTCCTGCTGCTGCCTCTCTCCAGCTTGATATGGCAGGTTTCCTGGAGCTCTCAGTGTCCTGCCCATGGGGTGAGAGCCGGCGGCTGATTTCTGCATCCGAGAGGAGCAGCCGAGATATTCGGCGTCTGGGGTGGCCAATTTGGTGGATATTGTGTCGTGATCATGGAAGGTCCAACTGTGTTTCTTTGGAGGGAAGACATCCAGCAGGTATTACGCTAGGGGCAAGCTGTCTCAGAGGCCGTCCCTTCCATGCATCTCTCAAGTGGTAAAGTAAAGTGGTAGATTGGAGGTCTGTATCACAGAGGTGGCTGGCCTCGGTGATATAAAAAAAAACTTTAGTTTGTTGCCAGCGATGTTATGTTGCTGGACCATTTGTTGTTGTGGTAGTTCGGGTCTGGGTTTTTTATGGAGCGGCCAGAGAGTCAGGTGGGAAGGTCGCTCCCATACTCCAGCCCAGGCCTTACCAGGCATATATAAGGCAGCTGACACAGCTCAGGGTGGAACAGTCTGAGCAAAGCTGGAGGCCTTGTGAGAGCTGTGGAGACATCAAGCTGCTAAGTGTTGCTGTGGAATCTGTGCCACTGACCTGGTGAGGCTGTTCCTTTACACATTTCTGTTGCTCTTGAGGAAAGGACTGTGTTTGAACTAGTTCTGTTCACAAGCTGAAGTAACCGTGGTTTTGTTTTGTCGTTATTTGGCGTCCAGCAGACAATAAACTTTTGTTCATGTTTGCACCTTACAACCTGTGTCTGTACTTACCCTGACTACTGCTGAGCTGAAAACCCCACAATATATATTTGATATCAGTGGAATTGTACTGACCTATAGTATAAAGAGAACATGCTGCAAATGTATTATTTCCCCTTTTACCTTAAGAAATTGAGTGTCAGGGGGCAGACATCTTGGTTGTATGGGGCTCTGACATTCTTGATGGCAGCCTTAGTTATGGTAGTACCTCTCATCTGTAGGTCTGCCACAGCACACTAGTTGTCTCACTTGGGGTTAAGTAAGAAAAAATCTGACAAAACAAAAAAAGCCCCATACAAAATGTACAACCCAAAGAAATAAAGCAAAGCAATACCTATACAACTGAAAAAAAATATCTGTTGGGGTAACCAAGATAATAGATAAATAAATAAAGTTTATTTTTTTAAGTAACTGAAAATGTATTAGAAACCGACAGCATCAGACAAGACAAAGTTAGAAACAATTAAAAAACATGAAAAGACAAAGACTGGTGAGTGAATCAGACAAAGAAAAACTAATATGAATACAAGAAATAACAATAGATAGTAAGTGAAGAGGCAAATGCCAGAAAAAAAGAGAAATAATTCTACCATAGATAAGTGGACAGTGACAACATGAAAATAAGAAAAACAAATTCTGACAAAATCTGTAGACACTCACTAGTCAGACCAGACACACGTTTCATCTAGACAGCAGCTTCATCCAGGATATTGCCAAAGGGGTCACTCAATTCCTTATAAATCACATCCCACCAATAAGAGTGCCATGCAATAATCATAGTATTGATCAATCACACAGATTAAAGGGCCGTTCACACGGCTTATTTCAGGGACGGATTGCAGCCGTATTGCGCGCCATACTGCGCTGCAATCCGTCCCAGCCATTACGGTAATCCAGTTCTCATAGAGAACTATGGATTCAGTCTCTCCTACCTGCTCGGCGAATCCGCCGGGCGGAGAGAAAGTGACATGTTCATTATCCCAGCGGAATACGCGCCGTGGATAATGAAAGTCTATGAGGCCGGCGGGCAGCGCTCCCGCCCGTTATTCAAGCCATATTGCGGGCGGGATCCGTCCCGCAATTACGGCTTGAATAAGCCGTGTGAACCGGGCCTTGAAAGCAATCATGTGACAAAATAAGAGTTGGCTCGTTTCTTCATGTCGGTGCTAGCTTTAACAAGTATCACTAACATGGACAAGAGGGGCCGAATAAATGGTCTGGCAATTCCACTCGTGCTTGCACAAAACCCTACGAATGTGCAATGCTGTATAACAAACAAAAAAAAAAATGCAAATAGAGGTAAATGGACAACAAGCATGCATGTGTTGAAAAATTGGCAGAAGTACTAACTAAAAAAAAAAAAGGTACTAACAAAATTAAATGAGACTCCTTTTGAGGCTCAGACTCCCTACTGGCTTTGTGTTCTATGGATGGCGCATTTAGTTAACCCCTTACCGCTGGAGCCAGTTTTGGCCTCTCTGACTGAGGCCCATGTTTGAAATTTGTCATGTGTCACTGTACGTGAGAATAACTTTTTAACACTTTTACCTATCCATGTGATTCAGAGATAGTTTTCTCGTGACACATTGTGTTTTAAGATAGTAAGAAATTTTGGTCCAAAAAGTCCTTGTTTATTTATGAAAAATATCTAAGAATCGTGAAAAATTTGAAAAATGTACCATTTTTCAAACTTCAAAAATGTCTGTGTGTAAGACAGATAGTTATTCCACTTAAAATAGCTTATAACTAGCATCAACCATATGTCTACTGTAGGTTGGAATCTTTTGTTTAAATGTGTTTTTTTTATTTACGTCATTAGGGGGCTTAGAAATTTAGTAGTCATTTTCAAATTTTCAAGAAAATTTGCAATATACATTTTTTTTAGGGACCAGTCCCGATATAACGTGATTTTTATTGGCCTGTATGTTAGACACCCCCATAAATGACTTCATCTAAGAAACTACACCCCTTAAAGTATTCAAACAGCATTTAGGAAGTTTATAAACCCATTGGGGTGTTTCACAGGAATTAAAGCAAAGTGGAGGTAAAATTTTCAAAATTTCACTTTTTGTGCAGATTTTAAATTTTGTATCCATTATTCACAAGAACACGGTAGATGTTGATCAGGGAAATGCAACTTAATATTGATTTCCCAGACTGTGCCTTTTTCAGAGATATCCCATATGGGGGGCTAGAGCGAAAATTTGGCTCAACCACAAGCCCCAGTATTAGGAGGTGCACCTACCGGACTCTGGGGTTCATTTTCATTACAAATTTTATTTAGGTGCCATTTCAGGTTTGCAGACGCCCTAGTGCTTAAAAAGTAAAAAAACAAAACCTAAAAAGACCCCAATTGGGAAACTACACCTCTTAAGGAATATATCCAGGGGGCATTGAGTATATAGACCCCACAGGTGATTCACAATTTTTTTTTGTGTTAAGCTGTGAAAATTAAAAAATGTTTTTTTTTTTCCAACAAAACTGCAATTTAGTGGAAAATGTTTAATTTTACAAGGAATCCATAAAAAAAAAAAAAAAAGCATCCCCAAAATTTTTTTTTTAAACAAATTCTTCCAAGTTCGGCAATACACTACATGTGGGGGTAAACTGCTGTTTGGGCGCATGGCAGGGGTACAAGGGAGGGAGCGCTATTTGGCTTTTGGAACGCAGATTTTGGTGGGGCCATGTCGCATTTGCAAAGCCCCCAAAGTACCAGAACAGGTGAAACCTTCCAGAAGTTGCCCCATTTTGGATTCAACCCCCTCAGGGATCTCATCTAGGGGTTTGGTACGTGCATTTTGGGCGCACAGGGTTTCCATTAGTTTTTTTTCAGTATTGGGCTATGAAAATGGGGGGAAAAAAACGCAGTTCAGCCATTGTTTTTTTTGGCTTCATTCTTACAATGTTCGGCGTAGGGGATAAAAAACAGGATAACTTTACTATGGGGGTCGGTAAAATTAAAAAAATTGATATAATTTTATATATTTTTTTATGTTACACTACTTTTACACAATAGAAATAGGTCTATAAAAAATTGCGTTTTTATGTTGTCCTATTCTGACAACCATAGCTTTTCTATTTTTCTGTATACTGAGCTGATTATGGGCTTATTTTTTGTGGGATGAGTTGACGTTTTTATTAGTACCATTATGGGGGGCATATGATGCTTTGATCACTTTTTATTAAGGTTTTTGTGGGCATTTTGAACAAATACAGCAATCCTGGTAGTGTTTTTTATTTTTATTTTTTACAGCGGTCACCGTGCGGTATAAATGACATTCTAGCTTTACTCAGCAGGTTGATCCGATTAGTGATACCAAATTTTTTTTCATGTTTTACTGCGTTTACACAATAAAAACACTTTTATTCAAAAAGGAAAACACGTTTTTGCATCGTCGCAGTCTGAGAGCCATAACTTTTTTATTTTTTGATGTACGGATCTGTGTTGGGTCTTGTTTTTTGCGGGATGAGTTGACGTTTTTATTGTTATAATTTTTTGGAAGACAAGACTTTTTGATCAGTTTTAAATCTGTTTTTTGTAAGGCAGGATGACGAAAATACTGCAATCCTAGGAGTGTTTTTTATTTTTAACAGCGCTCACTGTGCAGTATCCATGACAAGTTAGTTTTTACTCTGTGGGTCGATACAATTACGGCGATACCCAATTTATATAGTTTTTTTATGTTGAAGCACTTTAAAAAAAAAACTTTTATTGTGTAAAACAATTTTTATGCATCGCTGTTTTCTGAGAGCCATCACTTTTTTATTTTTCCCCTATACAGAGAGGTGTAAGGACTTTTTTTGCGGGGTGAAAATGATGTTTTAATTGGTACAAAATTTTGGGCTTTATATGAGTTTTTTATCGCTTTTTATTCCATTTTATGTGCAGAGGGATGAACAAAAATCGCAGTTCTTTGATTGTTTTTTGATTTTTTTTTTAACAGTGTTCACCGTACGGGTTAATTAACATGACACATTTATAGGAAAGGTCGTTACGCACGCTGCGATAACAAATATGGGTACTTTATTTATTTTTGATTTTTTTTGGGGGGCGTTTGGCGTCTGTAAAGGGGAAAAAGGCGGTGTACGTTTTTTTTATTTTTTGTGTTTTACTTTTTTTCATTTTTTTAAACATATTTTATTTGGTTTTCTTCAAATTTTAAATGTAAATAACAGAATACAAAATAATATATTAAGAATAGAGATGGGCGAATCGATTCTAACGAAGTGGAATTCGTTTAGAATTTCAGAAAACTTCGGTTCGGAACGAAGTCGAACTTTGGGGTACTCGGGTGAACGAAGTGTGCTTTTGATTGATAAAATGGCTGCGGCACATGGCGTTACATGGGACAAAGCACTCTGGGAGGAAGAAGGCATAGCCTCCCATGACATTTTGCAAGGTGAAACCAATCAGAGACCGGGGGGATTCTGTGACGTCACCGCACTATAAGTCCGGGCGCGACGCTGGGAGCTCACATCCTCTCACTGTGCTCATCAGGGAAGGTGCTGCCGGGGCTGATAGCTCTTACTGAAGAATTGATTTTTATAGCGATTTCTGTGGGGTTTTCTCAGCTTGTCTCAGCGACTGTTTTTCTTTAATGTTCTATTCTAATTTTTTGGGGGATTGGATTCTAAAATCCAGTGTGCGTCCACTGCAGCTGCATATACATTCAATATCCAAGTGGATCTAAGCCATTCCTGTTTATTCATTTAAAGAAACAGCGTTTTTACAATACAAATACCACTTCATTTTTGGCTGCTCAATTCTATTGCGCAATTTACCATCCAGGGGTTAATTAAGCGTTGTTTTTGCTGGTGTGCTGACCCCAAGAAACCGTCTTTTTTCAACGCCAAAATATATAAATTTTTCCTGTACCTAATTCACAAGCAAAGGTTAATTACAACTGTTTTCTCTTGTTGTGTGGCGTAGAAAACACGCAAATTTTAACACGCTACAAAGCTACCTATTTTGTGGGCTCAATTCTTTTGGGGCAATTTACATCCAGGGTTAATTAAGCGTTGTTTTGCTGGTGTGCTGACAAAAATAAACCGTCTTTTTCAACGCCAACTGAAAATAAAATAAATTTTTCCTGTACCCTATTCACAAGCAAAGGTTAATTACAAATGTATCTCTTGTTGTGTGGCGTAGAAAACACCGGGAATTGGGAACACGCTACAAACTACTAGTTTGTGCGGCTCAATTCTTTGGCGCAATTACATCCAGGGTTAATTAAGCGTTGTTTTGCTGGTGTCTGACAAAAATAAACCGTCTTTTTTCAACGCCAAAATATTATAAATTTTTCCTATAGCCTAATTGACAAGCAAAGGTTAATTAAAACTGTATCTCTTGTTGTGTGGCGTCGAAAACACGCAATTGTAACTACGCCTACAAAGCTTACTGTTTGTGGGGCTAATTCTTTGGCGCTATTTACATCCAGGGGTTAATTAAGCGTTGTTTGCTGGTGTGTGAACAAAAATAAACCGTCTTTTTTCAACGCCAAAATATATAAATTTTTCACTATAGCCTAATTGGACAAGCAAAGGTTCATTACAACTGTATCTCTTGTTGTGTGGTAGAAAAAACGAATTGTAACACGCTACAAAGCTGTACTGTTTGGGGGGCTTCAATTCTTTGGCGCAATTTACATCCAGGGTTAAATAAGCGTTGTTTTGCTGGTGTTGCTGACAAAAATAAACGTCTTTTCAACGCCAACATATATACATTTTTCCTGTAGCCTAATTCATGTCCGAAGGTTAATTAGACTGTTTGTGCTTTGACATTTTAGTAAAACACACAGTGTTTTTAAAACGACACATACAAGTATATTTTTCCTGGCATTTGTGGAGCGTCAATTATTATCCAAGGGTTACCCAAGATTGTTACTTGGGTTCATATGGAGTCAAAAAACAGGGTGTATATTTATATATACAGAATATCATCATCAAAACAGTGTTCTACATTTTAGATCAAACAGTATGTCAGACAAAGAAGTCGAGTCTCTGAGCTACGAGTGGGCAGTGGCATCAAACATTCCTTGAACAGGCCCAGGTTGTCAGCACAGCAAGGGGACGTCCACAGAGGGTCACTCGGTGAGGCCACAAACTGCCAATGTCATCTTAGCGGCCGTGTGTTGTTCAGGCAACCCAAGGTGTTCTTGATTGGTTGGACTAGGTCATCCTCTTCCTCCCAGATGAATCTGGACAACCCCAGCCAAGAGTCGGTGGGAACGTCAGGAACAACCCTTATGTTGGCATGGCCCGGGAGCGGGTCAGCGGCCCTTCATCTGTCCTCAACCCGCTCTGTCCCATCCGGTTTCCTCAAGCAGAGATCTACTATGTGGTCTGGGCTCAGCGCCACTTATAGCGAGATGAACTAATTTTGAGGAAGATCCCGGCTGTTCAGCAGCTACTTGGCAGCGAAGAATTGGGGCGCCAATATCCCCTGTTTCTTGCAGTAGGCCCGGCAAAGTTATAGATGTGGAGGTGGCAATGGGTGGTCATGTTACGTGACGAGGGTCAGACCTTGGCATTTCCAAGGGACCGGTGATGAGGACAGCTAGTGACGATGAATACACTAATAGATGATGATGTTTAGCGACCGCTCTTTTTTTTTTTTTTATATGGGAGCGGTGAGGCAGTGGGCTTCATTCATCGTTCAGGGAGAAGAGGGCGTCAGCTTGCGCGTCAGGCAGCGGCGCAGCCTGCAAGTAGGGTTGTAGTGGGCCGTGGTCAGCAGGGAGTTAGCAGCACATTGTAGAGGGTGGGACCAAGCAGGGACCATCGGGGGGGTAAAATACCCGCTTCGCAGGTCCAAGAAAGTAGCGGCTCTAGGGGGCTCAGCGAGGCAGCGGCAGGCATATAGTCACTCAGTGCGGAGCGTTGGCGTAAAATCGATAACGGCGGTGTGGCAGTTCTTTGCCTAAGACATCGGATGGAGCCGAATATGGGTATATGTAGAATCTGTAAGCGAAGGTGAAGCGTGGCCAGGGAGATAATGTTGGCAACATGCCCTTGCGGTAACACATGCAGCGTCAACATCCGGTGCCTGGAAGAAATTGCTGGGCTCTGATGTGGTGTTTTTCTTCCTGCGCCGCAGCAAACAGCAGCAGCGCCAGCGTCCAGTGGCTCGATGACCATTGCAGCTGTCAGGCCTACCACCACTCATGAGAAGGAGCTGTTTCTCTTGGACTTCATCTCCGGTTCCAGATGCTCCTGCTCCTCGCTACTCATGGACGCAGCAGTCGTTCTCGCGACGGACGATTGCAAAGTGACAAATGATATGGTCCAACAATCCTATGGAGGCATGCAAGACTGAACGTGCTCCTGTCCAAGTTGTTGGTACTGCAGTACCTCCCTTTCCAAATGGTGGACTATGCACCGTTCAGAGAACTTAATGTCTTGTATGCCGAGACGAGTTGGAAGAGTTACAAAAGCCGTAAGTTCTTTTCCATAAAATTGGCAGTTACCCAGCACTTCATATTTATGTAGAACAGAAGGTGGGTCAGTCCTTGTGCTTATCGGTTTGTTCCAAGTGTAGCACGGCAGCAGGACGTCTGGAGATGTAACTACGGTCAGGGCAGTACATGTCCTTTACGGCACACTGGACGTGAATGTGCTTCTGGCCCAGTCATCAATACATTTCTTGGGAAGGAGACGCCGCATGTCGTCCGCCTCGTTGTCAAACTGCTGCACCTGCCAGCCAATTGTACGCCTCCATTCCTCCTCTACCACCACCACATCTCAGCACTCCACAAGTACTGCTCCTTCTTACAATGTGTAGGGCACAGCCGGTGTCACGCAGTTCTACACCTGGCTTGCCTCGGCGGGAACCGAAAGTCACACAGGGGAGAACTCTCCGCGTCATGCGCAAGAAATCGTTGTGTGGTCTTTCTCCGCGCCAAACTGCAAATCGGAACCATGGTGACGGCAATGGAGGAACATGGTGTCCCGCGCTGCACCGAGGAGGGATGGTCCTTGCACCCTGCATGCGACACGTGTTTCAATCTGGTTGTGTAAATGGTCTCCTGAAGTCTCTCCACGATCTTTCAGAACATTCTGAAAATGGCACAGGAAAAATGTGCATGCAACTTAATCATTCGTACACAAAGCCAGGAACCCCTCCTCGAATTGCAGCGGACCATCCCCTGAAACGGCCTCCCCCAAACATCAATCTGATAGTGATGTCAAGCTACCACCCGCGGAATTCCAGCCTGCCCCCCAACACTGTTGGACCGAATGTATGAACAGGAGAAAGGGGCCATTAAGATTTTTTGATGATCAGGCAGACAGAAGTAATCCCTGTGTAACTTTGATGTCATGGCCAGTGGCCGCTCATGCATGGACACTCGCCATTTGTTGAGGCCATTTAGGAGGAGGATCGAACGTTTTTGTCAGTCGCCAGGACTACGGGATGAATAACGTCATTCCAATGCTTTATGTCCTGGAACAGATGCTGAAAATTCTGTCGGGCAGGGGACTGGAGAGTGGAGGACTACCTCTGTGGCAACATTGAGTCCGGTTGGGACTGGAATGGAGGAGGAGGAGGAGGAGGCACATTGGGAGCAGAAGCAATTGTCTGGTTGAATGTGTGGATTTTCTACCCATGTGACAAGAGAGGAGGAGAGGAAGTGTGGAGGAGGGTGGTTGGAGTGAGGATAAGGTATGAGGCAGATGACCCCCAAGCACCGTGGCAGTAATACAGTGGATGGAGGCTGGGAGCCCCTCGGAGTCACTTGTGCAGATGGCCCGCAGCATGCTTATTTGCCTGGCTTGGGACAGACGAATACGTCAGCATCCCGCGAGAGGGGATGTCTTCTTGCTCTCCACCCTATTGGTACCTCGCTAACGGTACCAAATGGGTGCCTTTTTACCAGCTATTGAGAGGGAAGACAAACTCAATTACTTTAGGGACATACCTCAATTAATCAGTTGGGGCCGCTGCCTAGTGCGGGAATCGTCATCCTTTTGACAGGTCTGAACGGGGGGTTCCTCAGCGCCTCACGTTATACTGCCGCCGGCTGCTGGGGGATAGGTGGGGGGGTAGGAGCAGTACCAGCTACACATCAGTTAGTAACCTAAGTTCTGGGTCACTGATGAGCAGCTTCCTTCACCCGCTAGTGAGGAGGGCAGTCGCCAGCAGCCAGCAGCCAGCAGGAATGGAGCAAGTCCCTGAACCAAAGGTTGTGGCCTACTTGGACAGCATTCTGCCTCTCAGTTAGAAGATCCGCTGGACTACTGGGCAGCCAAAATGGATGTTTGGCCGCACTTTCAGAGTTTGCAGTGGAGAAGCTGTCTGCACGGCCAGTAGTGTGGCATCAGAGCGGGTGTTCAGTGGGGCGGCGGGGCAATCGTTACCCCAAGGAGAACCCGCATTGTCCCCGGGGGAAATGTGGTAAAGACGTCCTTTGTCAAGATGAATCAGGCGTGGATCGGCGAGGATTTCCACACACCAATGCCTTAGGGTCAGTCTGGGTTCAAACTACCTGCCTCAAGCACTATTCTGATGCCGGCCCACCGCTGATGGCTCCTTCTGACTGGAACAGTTTCTCCATCTGCCTACCACCTTCTTTACCTGGGACTGGTTTTGCCACCCACCTCAACACTCTGCATGTGCCACTATATGAATCTTGCTGCTGCTGCTGTTGCTGTTGCCGTCCCTCCTCACTGTGTCATGGTGCACTGTCTGACCTCATGCTGCTGCTGTGGCTGCTGCCATGTCCTCCCACTGTGTCATTGTGCCTCTGCCTGACCTCATGCTTGCTGCCGCCGTGGACCCTCCGCTCTCAGTCATTGTGCAACTTTTCCTTTTTGTGGCTTCCTCCTGTTTTGCCACCTCCTGTATTCATTGTGCCATGCCTGACCTCATCACTGCTGCCCGACCGTGACCTCATCACTGTGTGTTTGTTTCAATCTGTGGCCTATTATGCTAAATTGTGTCACCTCCTGAAGGTCTTTGGCCACTTCATGTCCTAATGCTGCTGCTTGTTGTGACCTCCATCACTGTGTGTTTGTGATCACTCTGTGGCACACTTATTTCTGGTTTTGCCACCTCCAGAAGGGCTGGGTGCCTCTGCCTGACTAATGACTGATGAAGAACCCGTGATATCCGTCGCATTCATTGTAGACATCGTTGGTGGCCTTCCATCCTGGTTTTTGCCACCTCAGAATTGTCATTGTGCCCTCTGCAGGAACACTCTGCTGCTGTGATTGCCGCCGGCTCCGACTTCTCGCGGGATAAGTTTGTTGCTACCTGTCTCTCAGCTTGCATTTTTTTCCAGGCTTTCTGAGCTGGGCATTGTGGGTATATGGCGTACAATCTCCCGAGTCTGGTGGGGGGGGCTGTGGTTGCCCTCTTTATGTGCCCTGGGAATTTTATAGTGAAGCGGATTCTAAAAGCGGCGGGCAGTCATCTGCGTGTCCATATTAAAACAAACAGTGTTTGAAGACCAAAAACCAAGACTCCCTCGATATTTAAGCATGGCAAAACGTTCTACAGACCTGCAGGCTCTTGTGAGCCCACATAGGATATAGCTGCTTTTTAATCGCGATTCGTGCACGATGCTGGACGATAATTAGGTATCGAAACGGATTTTTGTAGGAGGAAAATGTGTTGATAAGTGTCGTATCGAATTTTCGAGAAATTAGCCCTTCTCTGAATGTTATAGATACTTGGTAGTGGTTTGGGGACACGCCGGTTTCATAGCTAGGGTTGAATTGTTGTGGTTGTGATGCTGGGGTATCTTTGGAGTCTAGATTTAGGGACAACATTTGTCATCATCTGACGGGTACTGTTGACGTCAGGTTTTCCATGGGTTGGTGTTCCTAGTTCGAAATATGTTCCTGCGGGATGTGGTTTTCTGTTAATCTGCATTGTTAAAGGGTGTGCCTCGTGGACCCATCCCTAGTTTTGTGTTAGGTGGGTGAAGAAGCCATTGTGGGTCAATCGGATAGATTATGACTTCTTGATTGTAATGGTGAGTACAGTTATGATTGTACTGGCTTAGGTTTGGACAGGTTAATAAAAGATATAATAAGTAATAATCAACTTGTATTTTACCAAATAATTGGTGTGAAGCATAGAGAGGAGTGCGAGGACTAGTCACCAGTGACAAGGGGTTAGGGGGGCAAGGGGGATGAGGTAGGTAAAGAAGAAGGATGGGGGGGGGGGGCGGCATACCAACGGGGCTTTAAGATGGCACCATGTGGGCTGTGACCAGAGGTCATTGGAAGGGCCAGTCTAATTCCAGCACCTGGCGTACCCTAACCGATTTTGAATGGATGACAGAAGCTGGAATTATCTCCTAGTAGAAAATAGGCCGAGAATAAAGGGTTTCTCAACCGGCCTGAAAAATTTTTCAAGTGCACAATGTCTTTGTGGTATTCTGCCTATAGTTTCGTCAGATATCAAGTATCACTGCATTAGGTTTTCCACCAGCAGGGACATGGGGGGAGGGGGCGGCTGGGTCTGCGGTTTCAGCGCCAATAAAGTCGGAGTGGCAGCGCCTTTGAGACCAGTATTGATATATGTGCCAGGCGGGGATGAGGCTGCAGAGGGGCCAAGGGGTGTCCCCCCAGATTTCATAGCTTAGGGGGGCCGATAGTAGTGAATTTAATCAGTAGTCTTTGTCTTGCATATGTCATATAGGGCCAGTGCTGATTAGCAAATTCCAATGATGGGTCCCCAAAAAAGGTACTCCCGTGACGAGGGCATTTCCCCAAATTCCATGCCTCATGGTTGTAATGGGGCATGACACGTGGGGCTGGTTTGCTGTCTTGTCTGGGCTGTTTTGCGATCTGGAGGGAGGTTTATGACAGTAGTTTGCGGTGTGTGCTCTTGTGAGGCGTGGGGAACGAATGGGAGCTCTGTGGCTAGGCACAGGGGCTAACACGGGGTTGTCCACCGGGGGGTGGGTGGCAGGCTAGTGAGGGTTCAACTACAGTGATGATCGGGCATCTGGGGAGGATTTTTAGGGGTAGAACCCCTGGAAAGGGGACATGTATATACGCTTGAATGTAAAAGATTTTTGTCCTGTTAGATTTGAGAGGGTGAAAGCCGATCTGTGGACCTCTTGAGAGGCTTCATAATACCAAATTGGGTGAGATAAACTTTTCATTGTTTACCTTAGCTTGGAACTTGCAGTTGGTGAGGTAGGGGATGAGACGGGTTGTGTGGGGCGGGGGGTGGGGTTTTAGGGAGCGCTGCCGACGTGCGGGGGGTTGCAATGAGGGGAGCGTCTATATAGTGCAAGGATGTGCTACCTCGCGAGCATCACCACCCCTTTCCTCCACAGAAGTTCATTGGGTGGTCCCTGCCTTGTGTGATAAGTCGGGAGTTCCCATTGGGGTAGTGCCTTTGGACATCTGGAATGGTAATTTAAAAAAGGCTTGCCAAAAATGTTTTCCGGGTTCGGGGAAAGTGTCTTTTAATAAAAGGGAGCCCCTTTAATTCTTGGGGGTTTGGGAGAGAGTTGGTTTAAAATTTAAGCCGGGGGGTCCCAAGGGGATGTAACAAAACCCTTTTCCCCAATTTTTAAAATTTGAATATCTGTAGTCCCCCCCCCCCCAGTAAAGGCCCTTGCCGGGTTTTGAGCCATCCCAAAATTGAAAAAACCCCGGATGTTGGGGGGGTTTCCCAGCCCGCCCGCTTTTAAACGGGGAGTTCAGTTGGAAAAAGGAGTTTTCCCGGGGTTTTTTCCCTCCCCAAAAAAAAAGGGGGAGAAAGAGGTATAAATTTCCTATTTTTGTCCGTGTGGCGCTTTTGTAAAGGAAGGGTTTGGAGGGGGTATAGGGGGTTTGGGAAAAAACTTTATCATTTGGATTGCGTGGCATCTGCCCGCGAGGGGGGGGAAAGGGGTTCCCAATTAAGGAGGTCGTCTGAAATTTTTTTATCAGGGGGGGAAATTTTTAAAATTGTAAATGGAGGGGGGGGGTTTATTCCTTTTATTCCCGGAAGTAATGGGGGGACTTTGCCGGGGAAAACCCCCTAGGTTCGGGGCCCGGGAAAAGACAGATTTTGAGAGGGGGTCCCCAGTTCCAGTAGTCGCTCTTGGGGCATTGATTTTTGAAATCCGGAGAATCTCCCAAAATCTTCCAAAAAAGGAAAAGATATCGGAAGATGAAAAACCCGGGATCAGGAGAAAAATAGAATTTAGATGTGGCCGAAAAAAAAAAAGCAATTTTTAACCTGGCTCCGGCCTACTAATATTCCAGAAAAGAGGTCGGGAATCCTCCAAAAAGGAGTTTGGGGTCCCAAGGAAAATGTCAAACAGGAGGCGGGGACGGGGGCCCACCCCTGGCGGGTGCCCTTTTTGGAAAGAAAAAATTTGTTGTGGAAAAAAACCTGGGGTTTTAAAAAGTGCAGAGGGTTTGGTTTTTAAAAGGGGGTTTTAGCAAGTTTTTAAAAAATCGGGGCCCCCTTTTCCCCATACGTCAAAAAAACCCCCACAACCACCCCCCCGGACTTTGGGGGTTCAAATGCTTTCAAAGGGCCTCGATTGAAAACCAAAGAGGGATTCCGGTGGGAGGGGCAGCGGTTTTAAACACTCCCGGGGACTGACAGAAATTTTCTAAGGGTTTTGCCCACCGCAGCGCCCCTTTTGGAAAAACCCCTTTTTTTCCGGGCCCAAAAGGAGGGTGGGCAAAAATTTATGGGCCAGCCTATCGGCCTGATCTTAGACAGCGGGTTTTGGTCCTTTATTATCGGGGAAAATTGGGCCAATAAGATGAAGGGGGGGGGGGGATCTTTCCCCTTTTTTGGGGGGGATCCCCAAATTTTTAAGCTTTTTTTGGATTCGGGTTGAAAATTTAAACTTTCTTGAAGTTTTTGGGTTTGAAATAACGGGTTTTGGCGGGGGGGATAGGGGCCAATAAAAATTTTTTATTAAATCTCCAGAGAAGCCGTCGGGGCCCTGGAGCTTTCCCCTGAAGTTTGTTGGGTATGGCTGATTGAACTTCCGGGGAAGTGTTCTGAAATTAAGGTCTTCTAGCTGTTCAATTGACAATTTAGGAAGAGAAATGGAGTTCGAAAATTTTCTGCCTTTGACAGTTTCCCTCACTCTTGAGCTAAATCCTTGGGAGTTTTGCTGTTCTTTGAACCCCTTAAAGGGGGTTTCTTAATTCAAAAGGGGACCCAAAAGTTTTTGGGCCCCCCGGGACGCGAAGGGGACGGGATTGTGGGCTGGGGGAGTAACGGCCTTTTGAAATTTAATCAAAGATAATAGTTTCCCCTGTTTTAAATTTCCAGGGTTTAAAAAAAAGGGGGATTTCAGGTGAGCTTTCTAAACCCCTCTTTCCCCTTCCCACCCAGAGCCTTTGCCCCTTTTGGGCCTGCCCCCCAGCCCCTCCTGGCCCTCCGGCAATCTGAGGGAAAAAAGCAAAAAGGGGGTTCTTTTCCCCTTTTCTCGGGGGCTGTTTTTATATTCCTCATTTAACTTGGGGTTCTGAAATTGGAAGGGTGAGCTATGATAGGCCCCCCTCAGCCCCGTTTTTGGCCCTGAAACCCAATATAATGAAATTCGCCCCAAAGGTTGCGCTTTGGTCTCTGAGTTTTTCCCACCCACCAACCTCGAAAAAGACCGGGCAAACAGCCCCGGTCTTGGCCATTTTTGGGGAAGGGGAACCCCCAGTTTGTTAGTAAGATCCTTTGGAAAAACACCCCGGCTATCTCGGTCCCACTGGGGAAGGGTTTTAAAGATTCAAGGTAAAAATTTCCCCGGGAGGCCACAAATTTCCCCCTTTGGAGTCCGGGGGAAAACCAGGACTAGTCCAGTCTTTGACCAAAAATTTTTGTGAGGGGAGTGGGGAAAAAAAATTCCCTATTGTCGGGAAATAAAGGGATCTCCCCCAGCCATTTTTAACCCCTTGGGCATTAAAAAAATGTTGAAAAGGTCCCCCCCATTACCTCCTTTTAGGGCAGTTGAGGGGGTTTGCTGGGTTCTTTTTCTTAAAGGGAATTTAGTCTAGAAAACAAATGTTCTTTGTCCTCCCAAGCCCCACAGGATGCAGACAGGGGTTCCGTTAAACCTTTCAGCTGCCGGGTCACAAAAAGGGGGTTTTTTACTCTGGGTGTTAGGGCCCGTATCCCTTTAAACAAGCTGCCCCTGGTCCCCCCTTTTGGGGGCAGATTTTAGGTGGGGGACCGGGGGACCTGTTTGGGTCCGAATTTCACGGAGGACCAACTGATAGGGAAAAATTTTTGGGTGCACTAAAGTAAGGCCCTGTTTTAAACCATTTTTCGAAGAGGAACCAAAGACTTGGGGACCCAAAAATCTACCCCTTTCCAAAAAAAAATCTTCATGAGACAAATAGTTCCTGAAGGAAAAAACAATGTCAGGGCGAATTTTTTAGGTGGGCAGGTCCGGGCCCGTTTATTCGGGGGGGAAAAAACCCCCTTTCACTTTGATAAATCTCATGGCTAGGGGCGAGGGGGGGGAAAGGGAAAGGGAAGGGCCCAATAGTGGGGGGGGTGGAAAAAATGCCGGGAAGTTTAGCTATGTTTGGGGGGACTAGCTCAGCCCCCAGGTATCTGTAGAAAAATAAAATTTTAAAGAGAAAAAAACAAGTTTTATATACTCTAAAAATTAAAAAATAAACCCAAAAAAAGGAGTGAAAAATTAAAAAAAAAAATTTCCAAAAATCAAACACAATAATCACCCCGGGAGACCCGGGAAACCCAGGTCATTTAGTCTCCTCTTGCGTGAAGGGATTTTCATTTTTTTTCTCCCCCCGGGGGGAACTGCGGTAAAAACTTCAGAAAAGATCAATTTTCCGCAAATCCCTACGCCCAGAGAAAAGGTAATAAAGATTTTTAGCCCTTCCTTTAAAATTTTAAAACCTGTACCATGGCTAAAAAAAGACATTTAAAAAAAATTGAAAAAACCCGAGCCATAACCCCCCTTTCCCCAAAAGCCAGAGGTAGAGCATCAAAACGGTTTTCCCGCCCAAAAGGCCCATACACCTGTACATACTTAAAATTTTAACCGTGTTATTTTACATTGGATTTAACAATGAAGGGATGTAGGAGAAGAGGGGGAGGTGCTGGATTTAATTTTGGGAGCCGCCATGTCCCCAAATTTTCTCCCGGTCCCCAAAAAATGGTTTGGTAGGCAAAGAAGGGGGCCCAAAAAAGAAAGTTTTAAGTCGGGGACCGTTGGGGGGGGTTCAGGGAAAATTGACGGTAAACCCGAAAATCTCTGGGCCCCCGGGGGGGGGGGAGAGCCGTGGGGGGGACGAAGGTGATCCCTGCCCCACACCCGAAGGCGATGTCCCAGGGGACCTGTGGAAGGGGGGTGAAATCCTCCAAGAGGGGAAGATCTCCTCTGCGTCTCTCGGGGAAGTGAAGTATTTGGGGGGCGGGGTCAGGGAGAGTCACTTTTTAAAATAGCGGATACGTAGTTTGGAAAAAGGATCTTCTTTTTGGGGAACAAAAATGAGCAGGTCTTACTGAAGGCTCCCTCTCCCCCGGGGGCCATCAAGTGGAAAAAAAAAGGGGGGGGGCCTCCCAAAATTGGGGTTTCCCTTTTCCCCTCTAGGAGCGGGGGGGGGGGGGGGGACTTCTGCTTGCGATTTGCTTGAGTATTCTTGCTTGTCGTTTTAAAAACCAGTAATTTTTATGATGATGGTGCAAAAGGGTTTTTTTTGTCTTGGTTTATCTCTGCCTTGTTTTTTTTTTTTGGGGGGGTTTAGGGGGGCCCAAAATTTGGGCCCCTCTCGAACCCGCAGGGCCCCGGTTTTATTCCCAAAAGCCCGGTGGCAGAAAAAGATTGGCATAGGTTTTTTGCCAAACTCTGATTGCTTGGTGCGTTCAGAAAGACCCCCAATCCGGGGGGATTTTCTTCCCACGGGGGGGTTTTAAAAAAACTTTTATGGTTCATAGAGGGGGTCTTGTGCCCTGTGGCATGAAAGATAAAATTGCGATTGAAACAATGTTTACTTGCTTAAAATTGCAGGAAATTTTTGCTCCAGCTCAAACCCGTTGTTTCATGAGTGGGAAAGTTTCCCGCTGCCCGCTTTTCAGTGGTGGGCCCGCGGGTTTCCCTTTAATAGGGTGCCTGGAGTTAAAGGGGGTATATGGTGAGCCAAACCCCAAGAGAATTTGCCTTGTAGTCCCGGGGGAAAATTATGTGTTTTCCCCTGGGAAAAGGGGGGCGGGGAGGTTGGGTGCCCTCTGTGGGTCAGAAAGAGGAGCGCTGGGGGTGCGCGGTGTTTTAGCAGGTTTTCCCTGCGCCGGGCCGCCATGTTGGAATTCCCTCGAGGCATGTGAGCCGGGGGGGAGATATGTCTTTCAGGCCCCCTTTTTAGGACGTATCTGGGCCATCCACCCGTCCCCCTGTACGGGGGAGGGTGATGCCGTATGGAGGGGGTTTTGGGTTTGGGGCCGCCGAGGTGACTCTAACGGGAGCTGCGGCAGGAGATTTGCGGAGAGCCGCGATCGCTCACCTCCAAATGGCAGCGCCGGAACCGGAAGTCTTTTCATTTTTTTTTTTTTTTTACACTTCTTTTTACTTTCCCCATAGGTGATTTATAACACCAATCTTCAGATCTTCTGAAGGTTGCTGTTATATCGCAAGCCAGTGCATAGCACTGTTGCTATGCACTGGTCGCCATAACAACTGTCAGTCACGATGCCCACAATGCATTGTGGGCATCGTGACGTCACAGACAACCCCGGGAAGTGATCTTCACTTCCTGGGGCTGTCTGGTAGGAGATCGTTGCTGCACTAACGTGCAGCAGCGCGCTGAGGAGCAGGCAGAAGGGGCTCCCTCCTCCTGCCTGCGACTTAGCTCCGACGATCTTAATTGATCATCGGAGTTAAGGGGTTAAACACCCGCCGAGCGAGCTCCGGCCGGGGGTGATGTGGCATGAAGCCAGTGGTAATTTACCGCTGGTCCCATGTCGCGATCACGTGCGGCTCGCCCACAAGCCCGCGCGATCACCATGACGTATGCATACGTCCATTTGCGGGTAGTCACTTCCCGCTAGGGCGTATGCATACGTCCAATGTCGGGGAAGGGGTTAATTGAGTGCTTCCTCAATGACATGTGTTGAACAGGGAGGGAGCTTGGGTGACTTTCTGCAATAACTGAGTGAATGTGTGGAAGCTGAGGGGAGAGAAGGGTGACTTGTCATTTTCCTCACACCTCCCCCTTTAGAGGGCGCTGGGGGATGCAACATCTCTCGGTGTTTTCCCGTTCGCCTGCTCGCCCCCTCCCCATCGGGACAACCCATCAGCGTTGCCATGGTCTCAGCCCTTCCGGTGACAAATGGCGAAGTGGTACTTTTGGAGTGCCAGGCTCCAGCTTAACAACCTCCCATTTTTTTCAGAGACTGTAACCAGCTCAAGGGGTTGTGGTCCATCTCTACAATGAAATGGCACCCATATAAGTATGGCTGCAGACACTGCAGGGCTCACACTATTGCCAGGAACTCCGCCATCCTGGAGGAGGCCACTTTCTTCGGCAGAAACTTCTGGCTTAATTACATAACGGGGTGTTCCTCTCCTGTTGTGTCAACCTGGCTGAGCACTGCACCGAGGCCAAAGTCACGGGCCTCGGTTTGAACTATAGACTGCTGGGTGAAGTTGGCGGCCTGTAGTACTGGGGTGCTGGAAAGGGCAACCTTGAGGTGTGGAAGACCATCTCACAGTCGTTTGTCCAATCGACTGCAGAGGGCCACCTCTTCCTGGTGAGGTCCATCAGAGGTTTCACCAGGCTCCTATAGTGTGGAGCAAACCTCCTATAGCACCCGCTGGTGCCCAGGAAGGACATCACCTGCTTCTTGGTCCTGGGGGTGGGTCAGGATGTGATGGCATCCACCTTTCCGGGCTCTGGCTTCAGGCCCCCCCCCCACTCACCTACTCGGTGCCCAAGGTAGTGGACCTCACTCATGCGCAGCTGGCAGTTTTCCAGCTTGATGGTCAAGCCTGCCTGGCGGATTCACCCAAGCACCTGCGTCAGATGCTGGAGATGAACCAACCAGGTGGAAATGAAAACATCTATGTCATACAGTTACGTGGCCGCGTATCCTTCAAGTCCCGAGGAGCGTGTTGGCCATCCGGAGCATTCTTGATGATGAACTGCATGATGGTGGACTCATACAGTGCGAATGGGGTGATAGAGGTAGAACATTCCCATGCCTCACGAGTCAGGGGAATCTGCCAATATCCCCGGCTCAGATCCATGATGGTCAGGTACTTTGCCCCGGCCAACTGATCAAGCAGGTCATCGATGCGCGGCATTGGGTACGCATCGGTGACCGTGACAGTGTTGAGCCCCCTGTAGTCCACGCGGAACTGGGTGGTCCAGTCCTTCTTGTGGACGAGGATTACAGGCTGCTGCAATTCGAGGGAGATCCGATATGCTGAACAACGGTTTGGGGGGTGATCCACGGTGTCCACGTGCCTCCCGCATATGATGCGCCTTCATCACGTTTACGTGGAATGCCTTCCACCTACCTGGGTCGTGGTCCAGGGTGACTAGGTTCGTTATGGCATTGAGTAGCTGGTGCACAACGTATGGGCCTTCCCAGGGTGCCTGAAGATTGTCCTGTGGTATGGGGACCAGTACCCACACCTTCTGACCCACCTGGTAGGTCCTCTCACAAGCATTCTGATCGTACCACTGCTTCTGGTTGGTCTTGGCCTGCAACATATTTTCATGCACCAGTTGCGTCAAGGCCTGCATTTCGCTACCCCCAACGCAGGTTCTAGCAGTGACAGCCGAAGCAGGAGGCGTAGAACCTAAAGCAGGCCGCAATGTGGAGCACAAGCTGGGATGGACAGACTCGATAGGAACAGCATGTGGTAGTTGAAGGTCAGACAGGTTAGGCGTAGACAAGACCAGGAATGCAGATGGTAGTGTAAAATGATTCACTGGGGAACACACAACAGGACGTCAACAGCAACAACTGGGCACAGATGGCAGGAAGAGGAATCCCTAAAAAGCCTCTGCCCAAACGTCCTAGGTGGAGAGACAATTACCTGCTGTGTGCTGGCCCTTTAAATCCAGGAGACCAGCGTGCACGTGCACCTAGTGGCTGGCACGGAGAGTGCATCCAGAAGCAGGAGGAGACAAAGCAGCATGTCAATCAAGGAGGAAACAGGGAGAGTATGAGCGCAGCGGAGCGAGCGCCAGGAGCAGGCATGCCTGCGACCAGAGGCAAGGACCGCAGCGCACAGCCTAACAGTACCCCTTCCCCCCTTAGGGAACCGAAGTCTGTGAAAACATTGGATAAGAGTGGGAGCGTTGATGTTTTCTTGCTGCTCTCAGGACCATTACTCGGGACGTAAGCCCTTCCAATCAACGAGATAATAGATTTTACCTCTGGAACGCTAATGTCAAGGATTTCCTTCACTTCCTAGGTATCTTTGGTACTAGAAGGTGTGGCAGGGGAAACCACCTTATGTGAGTACCGATTAAGAACCAATGGCTTCAGAAGAAACACATGAAATCAATTGGAGATGTGGAGGGAGGTAGGCGAAGTTTGTAGGATACCGGTTTGATCCGATATAGAATAGAAAAAGGACTAAGGTAGCATGAAGCAAACTTCAAACTAGGCACTCTGAGGCAGATGTGTTTGGAAGAGAGCCAGACTTTATCCCCAGGTTGGTACGCGGGAAGCGCTCTTTCTTTTTTTGGCTTGTTTCTTGAAATGGGCAGAAGCTAGACATAAATTTTGACAGGTGAGTTGCCAAATTTGAAGGAAGTCGTGTACTTGAACGTTTAAGTGATCAAGGGGTGGATTTTTCTGTCCATTTAAAAATGGCTCATTGTGGAGTGTCAGGTGGGTCATCACAGAGAGACATCTGGAGTATATTTGGCACACTAGTCTTATTTTGCCCCACACCATTGTGTTTTTTGATACTTTTACCCACTGAGGAATTTGGCAAAGGCCAAAGGAAACATGTCTGGGTATTATTTTTCATATATGGTCACCTGGATTATGGGGATAAAGTAGGGACTTAAGTTTAGGAGTTCAGTGATGCGGGACCGTTCTTTTTAGGACGCCTATCCCGCAAGGGCTTCATATTAGGAGTACTTAGACAGTTAGGTTTTCCGTTTTTTCCAGTTGTGCCCCATTTATGCCCTGCTTGTCTCTTTAATTGTATACACTTTTGCCTTTGTATGAGACTATTGCCCAGGTGACCAGCGATCGTCGTGGGAGGTACGGTAAGTCTCTCTATGTGATTTGCACTATTGCTGGTTAGGATTTTTTAATCTATATTTATTAAAAGTTAATTTTTATTGAAATATTTTTCCTGTGATTAAGTTTAATTTATATTTCTATGAGGCCTTTTTTGTGCCTCTTGCCTTTTTCTTTTGTAGGGTTGTAGTAGGCGAACTCTGCACAGGGCAGCAGAGACACCCAGTCGCCTTGCCAAACCGAAGTAAACTGGCGCAGATAATTCACCAGGATCTGGTTGACCAGTTCCACTTGGCTATTGGACTGCAGATGGTAGGCCGATAAGAAATCTAGTTTAATTTTCAGAAGAGAACACAAGGCACGCCCGGCCCCCCAAGGCGACTACGGCCCCCAGGATT
This sequence comes from Phyllomedusa bahiana, assembly GCA_025379985.1. Classification (NCBI taxonomy): domain Eukaryota; kingdom Metazoa; phylum Chordata; class Amphibia; order Anura; family Hylidae; genus Phyllomedusa; species Phyllomedusa bahiana. Next base: position 47,094 of record JAODAL010013490.1, on the reverse strand, counting down.
CTATCACAGAGTTGCGAAATTAACGGCAGCGGGTAACGATTCTTAAGGTTAACCTCATTAAGACCTCGATAGTCGATGCAAGGCCGCAAGGACCAGTCTTTCTTCTCAACAAAAAAGAATCCTAGGCCAATGAGGAGGGAGAAACTCTGCCTGTTTTTTGCAGAAGACGTCTGCAAATTCTCGATAGTGCGCTGAAAAGCCAGGGGGTGCAGGAACAGCAAGCCGAAGAGTCAAGATACAGTAGACACGGAGGACCAAGAAGATGCAGCTAGAATGGCACCGGGTGAAAAGTTAGGACTGTGATTGTGTAACCAAGGGAGCCCCAGAACAAGCGTGCTAGAGGAGCATGGTAGCACGAGGATGGAGATTTTCTAATCATGTAATACTCCAATGTGCAGAGTAAGGGGATGCGTGCGGCACCCAATGGTACAAGAAAGACCTCCCCGTTCATAGATGAGATGGTTTAACCATGGGAACCATGGACAGATGGTACTTGGCCACAATAGCATGGGTAACGGGCCACCCGAAACCAACCACAATGTAATTTAAACTGAAAACTTTAAAAAAACTAGTGATCACACAATTAAAAACCCTACCTCTCCCAAGCCTAGGCTCTGGAGTTTCTGAACAAAAAGGCATTCCCACGCAGGTTCTTGGGCACCCCCCCTAATAGAGGCACAGACCTTGGTTTCATCTGCAAGCCTTTTCCTCCTCCAACAGGTGGACTCTATTTACTTGCATGGGCTCTTCCCGAATATGAGAAGGGACAGGTTGAAGAGGTCGCTGTAAGACGGGTACCAAGCGAGGACTTCTAAAGGGACGAAAAGCCTCCCATTGTAGCTGAACCTCCTGTTGACGTTCAGGAAAGCAGACATCGGTGCGGGTGGCCAAGGTGATGAGGTTGTCCAGACTAGTGAGCCGATCACGTCCCGCTAATTGATTTTTGATACGACTGGCCAACCCATCCCAGAAGGTTGTGATCATGGCCTCATTGTTTCAGGATAATTCAGATTCCAGAACTGTATGGCATACTGCCACACCGTTAAGTCTCCCTTCCATGGAGAAGTGAAGAGGCAGCAGATGAGGCATATCCTGGTTCTTCATACCTTGCAGAATGCTGCCAAGAAGTTTGCCAGGTTAGCCATCAGCAGATCTCCACGTTCCCATAGGGAAGTAACCTAGGCTAGGGCTTCGCCCAAGAGCAATGCTAAAGGGCACTTTTTCCTGGTCAGTGGCAAATTGATGGGCCAGGACCTCGAAGTGAATTATGCATTGGTTCAGGAAACCTCAGCAGGCTTTGGGATCCCCAAAGTAGTGAGGAGGCAGCGGCAGGTGCAGGGAGGAACTGCTTGACATCGCAGGAACCGGAACGGAGACTGGTGCAGGAGCCTGGACAATAGGTGCTTCTGGGAGAAGGGGCTGCTAGATTCTGAAGCATCATAAATAGCTGCTCTTGACAGGTGCTCTGGCGTGTGATCTCCGTCATGAGGCTCTCCGTGTCAGTCAATGGTTGATCAGCAGGACCCCCTGGCTCGTTTTTGTCAAAAGGCCTGGGAAGGGGGTGGTCCCCACGTAGAGTTGTGTGACTACGATGGGGAGCGGATTTTAAAGGGGCCCCCTTGTCTTCCAGACCGCCGCAAGCGGGGGAGGCAGGGAATCCCCAGGCCCGCCCCCCGTGCAGGGTCCAGCGGTGAAGCTGAAGCGGGGGTGGACACAGAGAGGCCGAAACATGGAGCAGAAGTGGGATGGACAGATCAAGGAACAGCATGTGGCAGAGAAGGTAGCAGGGTTTGAAGTAGACGGACAAGAAACGCAGGGTTGTAAAAAGGGTTCACTAGGGGAAAAACAAAAGACTAAAACCCCTCCCCAAAACCATGCCAAACGCCATAGGTGGAGAAAAAATTACTGCATGACTTGCCAAATCGGAGACCCGGGGTGTGCGACCCCCCCAGTGGTCCAGCAGGGAAAGTGCATCCATAAGCAGGAGGAGACAGAGCAGCTCGCTGATCGAGGAGGAAGTAGGACGGGGCCAGGTGAGTATGAGGGCAGTGGCGCAAGGGGGGGGCAGGCTACAAGCAGCCCCGAGACCAAAATATTGCCCAGGGAGCCAGGAAACTGGGTGGCAAATGGGGCTGCATACGGGTGCTGAACCACAGTGCGCATCGTAACAATATCAGTTTTACTTTGTATTGCCTGTTTCTAATAAATTTGCTGTTGTTAGTATTGTGCCATTACATCAATTGTGTGCCTAATAAAGTTTTTACGTTGTAATATTTGGACCCCCAAAAATTTTTTGGGGAAAAAAAAACTTGTGTTTTTAGAGAAATGACATAGATTTTGCCCCCGCTTTAAAAATACGTGTCCCTTTCAGATTTTGGGGTGATATACACAGTCTGTCTTTGAATTGAGTGAAGGCCACAATGTCACCAGGTGTCTGCGGTAGCACCAGCACTACTTACTCTGTGGAACCTCAGACCAGGACTTCCCCACCCTATGGTTTTCCCCTGAGCCATTTTTCCCTTTTGGCACTCCCACTCCCCTCTCTTTTGCTTATCTCACGGGCCCTTCCCCTTTAACAGTTAACGGAAGACTCACAGACTTTTAAACACCCATGGTCCTCAGAAAGGGCCATTGGGCGGGGGAAAATTTTTCCCCCGGGCAGCCACTGCTTTACTCTTAAGGGCCTTTATGGCTTCCCCTTCAATTTGTTTCCCCCCCGTTCCTTTCCCTTATGATAAGTTGCTCATCACCTGGGACTAGGAACTTTGCAGGGGTTTTCCCAATTCCCACGGGCACTGATTGGGGGATAATGGGCAACATTTACATATGGGGCTATGTAGAAGTTTTTTGGGCCGTTTTTCAGCCAAAAAGGGCCCGCAGCCCTATTCACTAAAATTTTTTAATAGGCACACTCCCAAAATTTGGCATGTTACGGGTACATAAAGCACTTTGTTTTTTTTCCTAAGATAGGGCCTGTTAAAAACCTTTTGTGGGCCTTTTATCCCCTTACAAACTCCCCTTTTTTGTGTTTGGGAAAGGGAAAACAGCCCCCCATTTACTGCGGGAAACGGGTACCATTTTAAAAAAGTGGTTTTTTGAGCCAGTTTTGTCACTTTGGGTTTAGGAAACGCAAAATTATGCCCCGCATTTAGAACGGTTAAATGGGATTCTGGATTCTAAGTACTAATGAAGGGAAAAAAAAAAAAGGGCGCCCTGAGCCCCAAAAATACTCCCTGTCACCCAATGTGTCTCCCTGACCCCCCCCTTTCCCCCCTTTCCCCCACCCCTTTTTTTAATACTTTTCCCTAAAACTGGGTTTTAACCCTTTCCCTCCCCCCCCCCCCCCCCCCCCACTTTTAAAGGTTTCTAAAAATTCCCTTCCCATTTTTCAAAAAAAATTGAAGTGATCCAGTGATCCCAGTAAATAGTAGAATAAAAGAAGTCTTTATTTAGTCATTAATAAAAAAAGAATGAGGGGGGTCGGCAAGACAGCCAAATTTTTTCGGGGGAGACCCCTTAGTCATTTTTCTTGTTTTCCCTTTTGCCTGTCCCGCTCATTTTTTTTTTTTTTTTAAGGGAAAGGGTTTAAATAAAGACTTGCTTTTATTTACAAATTTACGGGGATCGTGGATAAAATTCAATTTTTATGGCTTTTCTTTTCCCCCTACCCCCGGGGAAGACCCGTCCCGGCCCCCAAAAACGGGGAAAGTGGTGGGGGTACTATTTTTTGGATCTTATATTTTGGGGCCCAAATGTATAAAACGGTTTTGGTCAAAAAACTATTTTTTTCCCCAAAGGTTTTATGGGGAAAAAAAAAAGTGAGTTTGGGCAAAAACCGTTTCATACATGTGGCCCTTTGTGTCGGGGCTTCATAAAAAGGGGGAAAATAGGAAAAAATTAGCCCCAAAAACAGGACAAATTGTTTCTATGGCCCGTATGGCACCCATTGGATATTTTTAGCAAGGAATCCTGTAGGATTGTGCAAGGGAACCCGGGAACATTGAAAAGGTGAACGGGGGACTTACATGTCTGCTTTTTTAAAATAAACTCCATGTTTATAGTAAAAACCCCGCAAAAAGGGCAGATTATAAAAACCCGGGCCCCCAAGGGCCTTGGTGTTTGGGAAAAGTAGACTTTTCCCATTTCATTTTTTAGGATGCCCTCCCGGGGAAAAAAACATTTTTGAAGACCCCATTTTACGGGAAACTTTGGAAAGGCAGCCCCCCATTTGAATTTTTTAGTCCCAAACCCAAATTTTGGGGTTTGGTTCAGATCAATTTACCCCCTAGTTAAACTTTCCATGGTTTTTAAAAACAAAAATATGTACCCAAATGTAGGCATTAAGGTATAGATTGACTTCTATGGCCCAGTATAGAAATTTTGGCCTTTAAAAAACCCGGTTTTCATGCCCTTACCCCTTCCCCTTTTTTGAAAAGAGGGAAAGAAACGGGGTTCTGCATTTTTTAAATTTGGCCCCCAAAAATTTTTAAAGGGTTCCCTTTTGTCCATATAAAAAAAAACCCCCCCAAAAAACCCCTCCCCCAAAATTGCGGCAAAAATGTGGCGAAAAGAAAAATTTGCAAAAGTGTCTGAAGCCCACCTCCCAAAAAAAAAGGATGTAACTGTATGCTCAAAACATTGGACGTTTGGAATGTGCTTAACATACACGTTACTGGTTTCGCAGTGTGGTCAAATATGATGTGTACCTAAATGCAGTTTTATCCGAGATTGAATGTATGGGAGTATTATTATAGTTTTTGGGTATAAAAAGATGGTAAATTTGTCTCACTTCCAGGGCTGTATAAACCACTCGGCACTGAAGTGCCCATGCATAGGGTGGCAGTCTGCAGGGGGCAGCACCAGCCTACAGTAAAGTTACAGATATAATTTTTGTTTTAAAACTGGTGTATTTTACAGGGGTAGTAGGTGTGGAGAACAGGGCTGTTTCTAGGGAAGTCGGCTGTATTGGAACGGGGGCGCAATACTTACTGAGGATTCTAATTTCTCTCTGACTCAATCGTACTTATCTGGTGATAACTGTTGGACTGCCTAGCAGGCAGGGGCGTAACTACTGGGGTAGCAGACGTAGCAGTTGCCCCGGGGCCCGAGCTCTTAGGGGGGCCCGCGCCCCGGGGCAGCTGCTACTGTGTCCGCTACCCCGGTAATGCCGCTCCTGGGCCCGACAGTGAAATTAACAGTTCCCTGCGGCAGGCGCGGAGCTGAGGGGCCCAGCGCATGCTACCTCTGAACGCCCGGGTCCTCCGGCCCGAGCGTTCAGAGGCAGCACTGCCCAGAGATAGCAGAGCGGGGCGACGATTCGCTCTGCTACTTCCCTGCCGGCCCTCTGTGATATGTGGGCGCGCCGGTGACGTCACCCTCCTGCGCCACCCGCACTGAGCACAAAAGGCTGCAGAGCGGCTGCAGCACGGTTTCATCGGGGGAGCGTGGACTGTGGTAAGTAAACTATTTCTTATTTTACCTGCCCTAAGTCTGCCTGTATACCCCTAGCCTGCCTGTATACCCCCTAAGCCTGCCTTTATACCTCCCTAGCCTGCCTTTATACCCCCCTAGCCTGCCTGCATAGCCCCCTAGCCTGCCTGCATAGCCCCCCAGCCTGCCTGCATAGCCCCCCAGCCTGCCTATATACCCCCCACAGGCTGCCTATATAGCTCTAAGTCTGCCTGCCTGAATAGCCCTATAGCTACCGTGACGCCTGTCTGCCTATATAGCCCCTATAGCCCCCTAAAGCTTGCCTACCTATCTAGCCCCCAAAGCCTGACTGTCTACTTATAGGGGGCCCCTTTAGCTACCTAAACCCTACCTATATGGCCCCTATAGCCCACCTAACCCCTGTCTACCTGTATGTCTCCCTATAGCTACCTAAAACCTGCCTGCCTGCCTATATGGGCACTCTATTGGCTACCTAAATCTTGCCTATTTGGGGCCCCATATATCCTATCTAAACCCTGCCTGCCTAAATGGACCCCCAGGGGGGCAGGTGCTGGAAAAGTCAGGATTCTAAGATATTTGTGTCTAAATCTGCAGAGACAAGTGGTCGGGAGATGTCATCATGATGGCGGATTGGACTGGATGCAGAACAAAGGGGAAAGTCAACGACTCAGAGAAACGTCACCTGTGAGTCACAAGATGTAACTACACTAGCCTGTGTACACTGGTGTCTACCACTATATGGTCACTGTATGGTGGTTATATACAGTCTGCAGAGCCTGTGTACACTAGTATATACCATTATATGGTCACTATATGGCGGTACTATTGGTCTTTGTGTACTGATCAGTAATAGTGTAGGGGTATTATTCAGTCACTATGTGGTGGTAATTTGTGGTTATGTTCTGGTGGTATAATCAAGTCCATATGTAGTAGGGTTATTGGTAATATTGGTTTTGGCATAGTGGATTTGTTTGGTAGCAGTATGATGGTGATATCTATGGTGAGGTATTTGCCCCTTGTATTATCTACATTATCTAACAGCATGACCTGGTATATGGTCGTGTTCAGGGAGGTGGGCGAGGGGGGGTGGGGTAGGGGGCCCCATCCAAGAGGTTGCTTTGGGGCCCTGGCTTCTCTAGTTACGCCCCTGCTTGCTGGAGCTCAAATTCAGCACCTCTTGGAAGCACTGTACTGTATAATATTGAAGGCTGAAGACCGGAGGAGGACAGTCTGACTGAGAACAGAGGGTGAAGCTTGGGCCGGTGAGTTGTGCTGCTACGATCGTATTGTATGCGCGGGGGGAGAATTGACATGTGAATTGTTTGCGGCGCTTACGTGCCACTGACAATACATGTCGATGGGGCTGGCCTCAGGCAACTTCCCCGTGTTTTGGAAGTACGCGCTGATCCCAACTTTTCTGTATGCCTGCTGTGGGGGATGTCACCCAGCTTTTCCAAATGCTGAATAACCTTTCCAGCATCTGGGAAAGCTAGGTGACACCCCTCCACAAAAGACATCCAGAAAAGCTGGGTGCCTGCTGAGGGGGAATTGGGGCATCACCAAGCTTTCCCCGATACTGGATAGGTTATTTAGCATCTGGGAAAGCTAACTGGCACCTATCCCCCATGGCAGGTACCCAGCTTTTCTGGGTGCCTGCTGTGAGGGTATGTCACCCAGCTTTGCTAGATGCTTAATGACCTATCCAGCATCAGGGAAAGCTAGGTGATGCCTCATCCACCACAGCAGACATCCAGCTTTTCTGGGTGCCCACTGTGGGGGTTGTCACCCACCTTTCCTTTACGCTGAATAGCCTATCTGTAGGTTTTGTTTGTTTTTTACTAGTTTCCCTTTGGACTAAGACAGATTCACTGGACTACGTCGGACCAGCATTGTATCTATTTTTTTAATTAAATGGTGAACGAGGGCTGGTGTTGGTCAGTGTTTATTTAAATACATTGTCTTTTTCTGTTTAGTAGTTTTTTTTTCCCCATCGTCTTTGTTAGATATCATGGCGTCTCATGCATGCCTCTCTATTACTAGCACTGGGGCTTGGTGTCAGTCAGCTGTGTGTTTCATCATTGCAAGGCTGACACTAAACCCCCAACACTAATATCCCAGTAGCCAACTCACCGGGAGTACCAAGAAGAGCCTAGGGACAACACAAAATACAACTCTCACCTAACACTCTATAACACCCTCACCACCATTACCACAGGGACTTGTAAGAGTTGGAAAAAGCCAGTAGGTGCGAAAAATGAGGAGTCTAAGATGTTTGTGTGCTTAGTTCTGCAGGGATGCGGCATGAGAAAATTTGTTATGGCAATCTGGAACAAATTAAAAAAAAAGGAAAGAGAGCAACTTACAGAAAACCCCAAAATTAAAAACCCCCCTTCCCCCCCCCCTTTTTTCCCCTTTTCCCCCCCCCCCCCACCCCCCCAAAACCCTCCCCCCCTTTTTCCCATTTTCCCCCTCTTTTTTCCCCCCCCCCATCACCCCTTTTTAACGCCCCCCCCCCCCCCCCCTTTGGGCCCCCCCCCCCCCCCCCCCCCCCCCCTCCCCCCCCCCCTTTCCCTCCCACTCCCACCCCTTTTTTTTTTTTAAAAAACCCAAACCCCCCCACCCACCCCCCTCCCCACCCACCCCCCAAAAACCCCACCTTCCCCAAAACCCCCCTCCCCCCTCCCCCCTTTTCACCTCCCCCCTTACCCATTGGGGATTTGTAAGATTTGGAAACCCCAGGTAGGTGCGGAAAAAAGGAGGGTTAAGATGTTTGTGTGTTAGTTCTGCAGGGGCGGAATGAAAAATTTTTTTGTTATGGCAATTGGAACAAATAAAAAAAAGGGAAAGGAGAAAATTCCATCGCAAAAGTCCTGTGAGTCATTAAATAAAACTGCGAATCATTCATCTGTGAGCTGTGTGAAAATGGTATCTACCCTATGGTCGTGTATGATATTATAGTGGTTTTAGTGTTTTTGGTTTATATTCAGGTCACTATGGCGTATTTTTAAAATCCTTTGTGGTGGGTTTTGGGTCAGGTGTTTGGTATTATTCAGCCCTATGTGGTGGTGGTATGTGGTCATGGTATTATTCAGTCACTATGTGGTGGTATGTGGTGGTATGTGGTCATGGTGTTGTGGTAATATGTGGTCATGGTGTGATGGTATTATTCAGCCAGAATGTGGTAGGGATACAACGTGAGGTCATGGTGTTGTGGTATTTTTCTGCCAGCATGTGGTGGTGGAGTTTTATTTGTATGAATAATGTTTTAAAAATTCTTAGTTCTTTAGTATTTTCCTAAAAGCTGAATCAACAATTTATTTTCTGTAGTAGTACTTCCCCCAAATCTTTTTTTATGTCTATTTTTCTTGTCCTTTTCTTTTTCTTGTAAAAAACCCGCTTTTTGCGAATTTGTTCTTGTGAGTATCCATCCCAAAATTTTTATTTCAAGGCCCTATCCTAAATGCAAGTTTTAGGAATTGGTTGTAAACCTGACATTTAGATAAACAAAAACTATGTCAGTATCTAACCCGAATTTTCAAGGGGTTTCTCACTAATTGTTCACTTTCCATTTTTGTTTTCTTGTTTATTTTGAATTCAGGGGCGTGTTTATGGGGTTTACTAGGTACGTGAAGCCAGGGTCTGTAGCTAAGCAACCAGCACTGTAGCCTATCATGAGTGTCAAAAAAGGTCTGGGCATGGACCTGAGGGTTGCGCAGCCCCTATTAGGGGAAAATCATTGGAAAATTGTAGGGGAAAATATTGCAAAGTGATTGTTTTTGCAAGTCTTTAAAAAAAAAGCAATTTTTTTGTGAGAAACCCTTTTAATAATAATTAGAGGCGTGTTTTTATTACTTACCAATGAAAAATTGATTGTTATGATAAATTAACAATAATGAAAAGGTGTTGCTTAAATGATGGTGCCCTGAAATTTCTGATGGCAGCCCTGTGTGGTTGTATTATTCAGTAACTATGTGATCATAAAGTGGTGGTGTCATTTCATCTTTACACTACATTACTTTTTTTTTGACCCCCTAACGTTTGTTTTGCTGCGCTGGTCTGCTGGGAGGGGGGCAGGTTCTTCAATTGTTTGGGTTTTTTGGGCTGGCTGAAATGAGTAGTTTTGGTTTGGTTTGGGGGGGTAGCCTGGTGTGATGTCATGTGTTTGGCATGGTTAGAGGGATGGCCTGGTGTCAGTGTCGGACTGGGGGCCCACCCTACTGTACATGAAATATTACCCCCTTCCGGACATTAATGTATTTTTCCCATAATACGTGTGCAAAAAAAAACTGTAGGGATACCCAAAACCAAAGGGGTCATATCGGTCTCTCTCAATATCCCCTGTCTAACATTTGTCAAGTTTACAATAGGGTACACTGCAGTATACTGCGCCCCGGATTACCTACAAAAACCGCCCCATAGGAGACCACATAGAGGTCAGACACCCAGCTCGGTATAACCACAAGACGCCTTTTAGAGATGAGATGGGGGAAAAGTTCAACGAAGTGGAATTCATTTAGAATTTCAAGAAAAATTCGGTTTTTTGAAGAAGTCGAAGTTTGGGGAAATTCGCTTTTAAAGAGTGGCTTTTTTATTGATAAAATGGCTGCGAGCAATGGGTTACATGGGGCAAAAACTCGGGAGGAAAAAGGGCATAGCCTGCAGGAAAGTGAGAGGAAGCCAAACGAGACCCGCTGGATTTTGTACGTCACCCCACTAAAGCCAGGGCGACGTGGGTGTCATCCCCTCTCACTGTACTGAATAGGGAAGATGCTGCCGCGGCTGCTTGTGATAGTGATACTAAAGAACTCATTTTTATACAGCGATTTTTGGGGGGTGTCACAGCTGTCTCAGAGACTGCTTCTCTTAACGTTTATTTCTGATTTTGTGGGGTATTGGATCTGAAGACCCGTGTGCGTCCAGTGCAGCTGCATATACATTTTAATGCTATCTGCTAAAAGACATTGAATTATCCATGGGTGATCTAAGCCTGTCTGTTGTTTCTTTAAAGAAACAGCATTTTTTACAATACAAAAACCCCTTCATTTTTGGCTGCTCAATTCTTTTTCGCAATTTACATCCAGGGGTTAATTAAGCGTTGTTCTGCTGCTGTGGTGACTAAAAGAAACCGTCTTTTCACGGCCAAAAAGACATTTTTCCTGTAGCATAATTCACAAGCGAAAGTTAATTACCGTATATACTCAAGTATAAGCCGAGTTTTTCAGCACAAAAAATGTGCTGAAAAATCCTCCCTCAGTTTATACTGGAGTCACTGTCGGCACTCGGGCGCTGCGATGGCCTGAGTGCCGACAGGGACGCTTCAGTTATTTTGCGACTCCTCATGGAGCGCATATAGTGAAGGCCGAGTAAAGCTGAAAGCTTCTGGGCACTGCGATGGCCCGGGCGCTGTCAGCCATCTCCTCCCTGTGTGCGACTCCTCCGGAGCGCACACAGATGAAGAGATACCACTGCGGCTCAGAGAGCGAGCGCTCCCTGCGTCGCAGTGGACTCCGGGCGGTTGTGGCCGCTGGAGTTTCCGGCACAGGCGGCGTGTGTCATCACGCTGCGTGCGCTGCCTGATGACATCACCCGCCTGTGCGGGAAGACAACGCGGGAGGCCGGACAGCGAGGAGGCGGAGCAGGGAGGAAGACGGAGCAGCGGGGAGCCAGGTAAGTGTTTTTTTTTTTGTTTTAAAACCATGCCTATACCTGCCTATACCTGCCTAGAGGACCTATACCTGCCTACAGCCTACCTAGAGGACCTATACCTGCCTATAGCCTACCTAGAGGACCTATAACTGCCTATAGCCTGCCTAGGGGGCCTATACCTGCCTATAACGATCTATACCTGCCTTTGCTGCTAGGGTGACCTTTACCATGCTATCCCTGCCTAGGGGGACCTTTTACCTGCCATAACGACTATACCTGCCTAAAACCTGCTAGGGGGCCCTTTATCCCTGCCTATAACGACCTATCCCTGCCTATAACCTGCCTATGGGGGACATTTAGCTGCCTATACCTGCCTATGGGGGACATTAAACTGCCTATACCTCCCTATGTAATTTTATTGGTATTTTTTTATTTTTTAAAGCCGCTGCATTTTTCACCCTAGGCTTATACTCGAGTCAATAAGCTTTCCCGGTTTTTGTGGCAAAAGTAGGTGCCTCAGCGTATACTCGGGTCGGCTTATACTCGAGTATATACAGTACAAGTTTTTCTCTTGCTGTGTACCGTAAAATACACGCCATTGTAACACGCTACAAAGCTGATAGTTTTTGGCTGCTCAATTCTTTTGCGCAATTTACATCCAGGGGTTAATTAAATGTTTTTTCTGCTGTTGTGGTGACTAAAATAAACAGTCTTTTTCACCGGCAAAAAATACATTTTTCCTGTGGGCATAATTCACAAGCGAGGTTAATTACAGTTTTTCTCTTGTTGTGTAGCGTAAAATACACCCCATTGTAACACGCTACAAAGCGGGGTAGTTTTTGGTTGCTCAATTCTTTTGCGCAATTTACATCAAGGGTTAACTAATGTATTTTTCTGCGTTGTTACTCAGTAAAAAAAACTTTGTTTTTCACCGCCACAGAAAGTTTTTTCTGTGCATAATTCATATCTGAAGGTTAATTAAGCCTGTTTGTGCTTTTATATTCAGTAAAATACACAGAGTTTTTAACGGCAATATAAAGTCAATTTTTCCTCCCCATTTGTAAAGCGCAATTTATATCCAAGTTTTACCAAGCTTCTTAGTGGGTTATTTGGAGTCAAATACAGGGTGTGTATTTATCATTACAGATATCTTCATCAAACAGTGTCTGTACATTTTAGAACAAACAGTATGTCCAGACAGAGAGCTGGCAGGCTCTTCACCTGCGAGTGGCAGTGGCACAAACATTCCTGGAGCAGGCCCAGGTCGCAGCACAACAAGGGGACGTCGCAGCAGGGGTAAATCGGTGAGGCCCAACTGCCGCTGTCATCTAGCGGCCGTGTGCCGACTAGCAACCAAGGGTTCTTGATTGGTTGACTAGGTCATTAAAAACTTCTTCCCAGATGACATCTGACAACCCCAGCCAAGAGTCGGTGGGATCATCGACACAACCCTTAGTTTGCATGGCCGGGAGCGGGTTCAGCGGCCCTCACCTGTCCTCAATCGCCTCTGTCCCATCCGGTTTCCTCAGCCAGAGATCTACATCATGGTCTGGGCTCAGCGCCACTATATAGCAAGGATGAACAATTTGAGGAGGCAGTCAGCAGTTTACTTGGCAGCGAAGAAATGGGGCCAATATCCCCTGCTTCTTGCAGTAGGCGGCAAAGTATAGATGTGGAGAGTGGCATGGGGGGTTTCATGTTGTGAGGGGTCAGCCTCTGCATACCAAGCCCGGTGATGAGGACAGCAGTGACGATGAAACACAAATAGATGATGATGTACCCGACCGCACTTTGGAGCCAGGTGAAGCAAGGACTTCATCATGTCAGGAGAAGAGGGCGTCAGCTTGGTGTCAGGCAGCGGCGCAGCCAGCAAGTGGGTTGTGTGGCCATGAGTCAGCAGGGTAGCGCAGTGTGAGGTCAGGAGCCAAGCGGCCAGGGGTAGAAAACCCGCTTCGCAGGTCAAGAAAGTAGCGGCACAGGGGCTCAGCGAGGCAGCGGCGATAGTAGTCACTCAGTGCGGAGCGTTGGCAGTAAAATTCAGATACTCGGCGGTGTGGCGTTCTTTGCTAAAGACCTGGAGGAGCCAAATATGGGTATATGTAGAATCGGGTGGGCAGAAAGTGAAGCGTGGCCAGGGAGCTAACGTTGGCACCCCGGCCCCTGCGTCAACACATGCAGGTCACCCCCGGTGGCCCTGGGAGAAACGTGGTCAGATGTGGTGGTCACCCTGCCGCCGCCAGACAGCAGCACCCAGTGGCACCTCTGCAGAAGGGGGGTGTTTCTCTTTGCCCTTCATCCCCCGTCCAGTTTGTCCTGCCTCGCTACTCATGGCGCTAGCAGTCGAGCAGTCTTTCAGCGAAGGCGATTGCAAAGAGACAACAGTATGCTTTCCAACCATCCTAGGTGCAGCCAGCTGCCCGTTCTCCTGTCCAAGTTGTTGGTACTGCAGTCCTCCCTTTCCAAATGGTGGACTCTGCACCATTCAGAGAACTAATGGCTTGTGCCGAGCCGGATGGAGAGTTCCAAGTCGTAATTTCTTTTCCAAAAAGGCAGTACCAGCATTTCTAAATATGTAGAACAGGACAGTGGCCAGTCCTTGAGCTTATCGGTTTAAACCAGGTGCCGGCCCGCGCCGACGTCTGGAGCTGTAACTACGGTCAGGGCCAGTACATGTCCTTTACGGCCCATTGGGTGAATGTGCTTCCTGCCCAGGCCACCAACAACTTGGACAGGGACGCGCTTTCTCCTCCCGTTGTCAAAATGCGGCTCCTGCGCCAATGTCCGCCTCCTCCTCCTACCACCCATCTCAGCCTCCACAAGTACTGCTCCATCATACCACATGTGTAGGGCACAGCTGTGTCACGCAGTTCTACACCTGGCTTGCCTCAGAGAACGAAGTCACACAGCTCCTCCCGTACAGCTCCGCGTCATGCAGCAAGAAATCGATGTGTGGCTTTCTCCGCGCCAACTGCAAATCGGAACCATGGTGACGGACAATGGGAGTAAAATGGTGTCCGTGTTGCACCGAGGAGGGATGGTCCATGCGCCCTGCATAGCGCTGCTAGTGTTCAATCTGGTTGTGAAAAGGTTCCTGAAGTCTTCCACCGATCTTCAGAAGATTCTGAAAATGGCCAGTAAACTGTGCATGCACTTCATCCATTCCTACAAAGCCAGGAACACCCTCCTCGAGTTGCAGCGGCAGAACGGCCTCCCCAACATACTCTGATATGCGTGTTTCCACCCCTTGGAATTCCAGCCTGCACATGTTGGACCGATGATGAACAGAGAAAGGCCATTAACAAATTTTTGATGGACAGAGTACTCCCCTGTGTAACTTTGATGTCAGCCAGTGGCAGCTCATGCGTGGGCACCTGCGTTTGTTGAGGCCATTTTGAGGAGGCCACGTTATTTGTCAGTCACAGGATAGGGATGAATAACGTCATTCCACTGCTTCATGTCCTGGAACAGATGCTGAAAAATCTGTCTGGGCAGGGGACGGAGACGTGGCGAACTACATCTCCGGCCACATGAGTCCGTGGGGACTTGAAATGGAGGAGGGGATATTGAAGCAGAAGCAATGTTCTGGTGAAATGAGTGGATTTTCTACCCAGGTGACAGAGAGGAGGACAGTGGAGGGTTGATGGAGAAAGAGGAAGACAGGCAGATGACCCGCAAGCCCGTGGCAGTTACAGTGGGAGGGAGGCAGGAAGCCCCTCGGAGTCACTTGTGCAGATGGCCCGCAGCATGCCCATTTGCCTGGCTAGTGACAGCCGAATAGTCAGCATCCCGGCAGAGGGATGATTCTGGCTCTCCACCCCTTTTGGACCTCGCTACCGGTCCAAAATGGGACCTTTTTCCAGTGCTGAAAGGGGGAGAAAATCAAATACTATAGGGGAAATCCTCCGTAGTCAGTTGGCCGCTGCTATGTGCGGCATCGTCCCTCCTCTGACAGGTCTGACCGGGGGGTTCTTCAGCGTCATGTACTACTGCCGCGGCTGCTGGGGGGAAAGGGGGGGGGGTAGGAGCAGTACCAGCTCCATCAGCAGCAACCTAAGTCTGGAGTCACTGATGAGCAGCTTCCTTCACCCGCCTAGTGAGGAGGGCAGTCACCAGCAGCGCAGCAGCAGCTGGACCTGGAGCAGTCCCCGAAAACCCAAAAGGTGGTGGCCTTACTTGGACAGCACTCTGCCACCCCAGTTAGAAGATCCACTGGACTAATGGGCAGCCAAACTGGATGTGTGGCCCCAACTTGCCAAGTTTACAGTGGGAGAAGCTGTCTGCCTGGCCTGTAAGTGTGGCATCAGAGCGGGTGTTCAGTGCTGCGGGGGCCATCGTTACCCAAGGAGAACCCGCTTATCCACGGGAATGTGGAACGACTGACCTTTGTCAAGATGAATAAAGGGATGGCTGGCCAGGATTTCCAACACCAATGCCTTAGGCGTCAGACTACATCAGCCATGACGCCTCAACCCAAACTGTGAGAAATGAGTCTGGATCAAATACCTGTTCAGCCACTATTTGATGCCGCACCGCCTGATGCCAACACATCTGTGACAATTTCTCCATCTGCCACCAACCATCTTTACCAGGGACTGGTTTTTGCCCCCCACCTTCACATCTGTCATTGTGCCACTCATGACCTCATGCTGTGTTGCTGGTGCCGTGACCTCCACACTGTGTCATTGTGCCACTCTGTGGCCTACTACTGTTTTGCCACCTCCAGAATGTCATTGTGCCACTGTCTGACCTCATGCTGCTGCTGCCATGCCCTCCACACTGTATCATTGTGCCACTCTCTGACCTCATGCTGTTGCTCCTGCCGCCGTCACCTCCACTCTCTGTCATTGTGCCACTCTGTGGCCTACTGCAGATTTTGCCACCTCCAGAATGTCATTGTGCCACTCTCTGACCTCATGCTGCTGCTGTCTTGACCTCCACCCTGTGTCATTGTGCCACTGTCTGACCTCATGCTGCTGCTGACGTGCCCTTCACACTGTCATTGTGCCACTCTGTGGCCTACTCCTGTTTTTGCCACCTCCAGAATGTCATTGTGCCACTGCTTGACCTCATGCTGCTGCTTTTTTTTTTTCCATGACCTCCCCGCTTTTGTCATTTTTTTTGTGGCCACTCTGTGGTCCTTACTCCTGTTTTTGCCACCTCCAGAATGTCATTGTGCCACTGTCTGACCTCATGCTGCTGCTGTCTTGACCTCCACCCTGTGTCATTGTGCCACTGTCTGACCTCATGCTGCTGCTGCCATCACCTCCACTCTCTGTCATTGTGCCACTCTGTGGCTTACTCCTGTTTTTGCCACCCCCAGAATGTCATTGTGCCACTCTTGACCTCATGCTGCTGCTGTCTTGACCCAACCTGTGTCATTTGTGCCACTGTCTGACCTCATGCTGCTGCTGCCATCACCTCCACTCTCTGTCATTGTGCCACTCTGTGGCCTACTACTGTTTTGCCACCTCCAGAATGTCATTGTGCCACTGACTGACCTCTTGCTGCTGCTGCCATGCCCTCCACACTGTATCATTGTGCCACTCTCTGACCTCATGCTGTTGCTCCTGCCGCCGTCACCTCCACTCTCTGTCATTGTGCCACTCTGTGGCCTACTACTGTTTTGCCACCTCCAGAATGTCATTGTGCCACTGTCTGACCTCATGCTGTTGCGGACGTGCCCTCCACACTGTATCATTGTGCCACTCTGTGGCCTACTCCTGTTGTTGCCACCTCCAGATTGTCATTGTGCCACTCTCTGACCTCATGCTGCTGTGGCTGTCGCCGTCACCTTCACACTCTGTCACTAATGTTGCCACCTGAGCTCTCAGCTTGTTTTTTTCCAGCTTTCGCTGGCATGACTTTATCAGGCTACATTCCCGCTTGAGTTTTTTGGTCAGTTTTGCCCCCATAAGTGCCCAGGGAATTTTATAGTGAAGCGATTCTAAGAGCGGCGGCAGTCATGTGCGTGTCATACTAAAACACAACATTGTATGAAGCCAAAACCAAGCTCCCTCTGCATATTTAAGCATGGCACAACGTTCTACAGCACCCTGCAGGCACTGTGCAGCCTGGAAATATCTGTTTTTTAACACGATTCGTCCTGAAGTAATTCGGACCGAATTTATTTTTGTCGGGAAATTCGGCGAAGTGATTGAATCGAATTTTTGAGAAATTCGCCCATCTCTAATAGAGACCACATAGAGGTCACACACCAGCTCAGGTATAACCTACAACACCACCATATAGAGACCACATAGAGCAGAGGCGTAACTAAAAGCTCTTGGGCCCTAGTGCATAAAGTGAAATGGGCCCCTCCAGTTACTATGTGCCATTTACAATACTGGTGTCTCCTTATGTGGCAGAAGGGCTTTTGGGCCCCCCCTGGCTGCAGGGCCCGGTATAGACTGCTACCGCTGCACCCCCTGTAGCTACGCCCCTGACATAGAGGTCAGTCACCAGCTCAGGTATAACCTACAACATCTCCACATAGAGACCACATAGAGGTCAGACACCAGCTCAGGTATAACCTACAACACCGCCATATAGAGACCACACAGTGGTCCGACACCAGCTAAGGTCACATCACATTACAGTGAATACAGCACTGATCCAGTATAGAAGTCTGAGTCGTTCTCTTCTCTTATGAGTCGTTCTTATTCCCTTTTCATCTGCATCCGTTCCACACCACCATGATGACTTGTCCCAGCCACAACTCATACCTGCAGAAATTACACACAAATATCTTAGAATCCTCACTTTTCCAGCACCTCTTTACCTATTCCCACCTCTGTACAAACTTCCCAGGGGTGAGAGAGCAGGTACAAGCCATAACTTAGAGGCCTAGTATCCTAAGGCCATGTTCACACGGCTTAAAATGGGCCGTTTTCGGCCCGTAATTACGCGCCGAAGTGCGCCAATTACGGGCCGAAAACGGCCCATTCATTAGGCAATTCACAGTTCTCATAGAGAACTATGGATTACGTCTCCTCTCCCCGCCCGGCGAAGCCGCCGGGCGGGGAGATAATTGACATGTCACTTTCTAGCGGCGTATACGCGCCGCTAGCAGTGATTGTCTATGGGCCGGCGAAGTGCCGGCCCCCCGCTCCCTCCCCCGCTCCCGCCCCCACCCCCGTCCACACGGCGTAATTGCGGGGCGTAATTACGCCCTGCAAATACACCGTGTGAACATAGCCTAAGAGGTTGGATGTTGGGGAGAGAACTAACCACCTGGAGATTATGCTACAGCTATGGGCTGCTCCCCTAATAAGTATATTACTAGGTAGCTGACCTAGGTAGGTAGGCAAATGGGCAAGGCCCCAGGTAGCTAGATAGGCCCTATTTGGGTAGGTAGATCTCCACTGGATAAGTTTTTAGGCTGGCCCCAGGTAGGTTGTGGTTAGGCCCAAGAAAGGTAGATAAGTAGGCCACAGGTGGGTAGGTAAATAGCCCACAGGTAGATAAGTAGGCCAAGTTAGGTTGGCGGGCTCCAGCTAGACAGGCTGTAGGTAGTTGTTGGTGAATCACAGTTACGTAGGCTGGAGGTAGTCAGAGCCCCCTTTAGATAGTAGGAAGGTAGCCAGGGTCCCCTTTAGATAGTAGTCAGGTAGCCGGGGCCCCCTTTAGATAGTATTCAGGTAGACGGGGCCCCCTTTAGATAGTGTTCAGGTAGCCGGGGCCCCCTTTAGATAGTGTTCAGGTAGCCGGGGCCCCCCTTTAGATAGTATTCAGGTAGCCGAGGCACCCTTTATATAGTAGGCAGGTAGCCAGGGCCCCCTTTATATAGTAGGCAGGTAGCCAGGGAACCCTTTATATAGTAGGCAGGTAGCCAGGGAACCCTTTATATAGTAGGCAGGTAGCCAGGGAACCCTTTATATAGTAGGCAAGGAGCCAGAGAACCCTTTATATATAGGACAATTAGCCAAGAACCCTTTTATATAGTTAGGCAGGTAGCCAGCGAACCCTTTATATAGTAGGCATGTAGCCAGTGAACCCTTTATATAGTAGGCAGGTAGTCAGGGCCCCCTTTAGTTATTAGTTATCAGAGACAGTATACGGCGGTCAGGTGGGCCAGTCTGAGCCTGCAGGATCATAATCCATTCATGTCTTCTCAGTGGAAAGCTCAGCTATCGCTGATAGCAAGCTCTCCTCCAACGCAGCTGTACAGTTAGTTGCAGAACATCCGTCCGAGTGAGAGTACAGAGTCTGAAACACTCACAAGGCTTGTGGATGGGTCTGTAACACTCATAGGGCTCATGGTCTGTACACCATTTACGAACCTAGCCATAAGCCCTGTGTGTTTCAGAATCTGGACGCTCGCAGGGCTGGTGGATGGGTCTGTGACGCTCGCAGGGCTGGTGGATGGGTCTGTGACGCTCGCAGGGCTGGTGGATGGGTCTGTGACGCTCGCAGGGCTGGTGGATGGGTCTGTGACGCTCGCAGGGCGGGTGGATGGGTCTGTGACGCTCGCAGGGCTGGTGGATGGGTCTGTGACACTCGCAGGGCTGGTGGATGCGTCTGTGACGCTCGCAGGGCTGGTGGATGGGTTTGTACACACAGTATACAGACCCATCCATAGCCCCAGTGAGAGTTACAAACCCATCCACAAGCCTTGTGAGCAACGATCTAAGTGTAATTAATCATCCACTGATTACTATATTCCCATCCTTGTTATCTGCTTCCCATATTGTGTAATTCACTTATATAAAAGGCATATAGCCCTACAATCATAGAAGGGTAAAAGTGAGAGATATCTCCTATTATACTTGGAAGATGCAGACATTACGAATCACATTTATCTATATGGGGCCCACAGAGAAACAAAGAAAGACATGCCATTGTTTCATATCTCATGTGAGCCCCTAAAGAAAGACATAAATGTCTTTAATAAATATCACACCTGGGGCGCATCAAGAAAATGTCAAGGTTTATGAAAAAAAAGTAAGTTTTGTTATCTTGTCTACTATTTTAAGATACGACTAGATTGGATACTTCACCAAAAATATGTTCTTCTAATCACATTGTATGACACTAATTGAAAACTACAAATTTATGATCTTTTGGCAATAGCCAGAATAAAGTTTGTAACTCAATGCAATGGAAATAAACTTCAGACACTCATTCTCACCATACAACTGCGTGTATGTGTTTTTGTTTTTTCCATTTCAGGCCTGAATATACACCATTTAGGGCTCATACCACATACAATTAACAAACCATTGATTTCCCTATCAAAACCTGGCGCTCTATACGTAGGCCCTCGAAGGAAGGAAGATGACTTGCGACCCACCCGGACCCCAGACTTGGACTAACGGGAGCTCGTCGGAATCACAGATCTACAACAAGACATCGCTGACAGGTGGAGAGCCCATTTATCTTACCAACTGATCTGTTGCTTCTAATGCTTTTGTTTTTTCCGTCCGAGTGGTAAAGATATGCTTTGATCTCCATTTATTGAAACCTTGACTTTTTGCAAGAACTGATAAGAATGATATGTGTGTATGAGTTTCTGTGTGCTCTGTTGCTAATGGATATTTGGGCTGTAGTTAGTTTAATTCTTGGCGTTTCCCTGAATGTAGTGTTTTCTCATTGGATTTTGTGGAAATTGCTATACGATAAACCAGGGAAGTAGTGGAACCCTGGAACCACCCTAACTGAACATAAAAAAGTTTCTTTCTTGAAAAGAAACAGTGTTTTTAGACATTGAGTAAGTCTTAAGGAATAGAGAGAAACAAGTATAAGACAGAAGAAGTGGGAGAGGTTTAAGCTTACGGCTGCTTATACAGCGTAACTGCAGGAATCCTGAATATGGGAAACCACAGGAAGAAACAAGGCCATTTGGTTTACAGCCCAGGAGATAGTAAAAGATAGGGCAAGGACAGAGAGCTTTTGCAACTGGTTGCAGTAAATTGTTACAAAAAGCAAGACGTGGTAAATACTGGATTGCTGGATAGTAATCATCTGGGAAGAACTTTTGCCTCCCAATATGGGGGCTGGGTTTAATGATCAACAAGCTAGTGACATGTTGGATAGCTGGGTGAGGGTAAGTAAAGAGATTGAAAGAGAGGGTTACAGAACTAAAGAGAGGATTGTTTTAATTGTGGAGCTCCCCGTCCCAGATCACAACCAGGGATATTTCCTGTAATTACCAAAACTTGTTTATTCCTGGTGTAGCTGGCTCCACAGCCCACACGTGAGGAGGACAAGTGAGAGTGCTGCACAAGCAGATAATTAGTACAACAGACCCTCCCTATCGCTCTGTAACTCAGACAGGCTGGTGACAAACCAACTTACTGCAGATTATAAAGCCCATTTCCCCCTCTGACAAACAATCTTATCTCACACAATTGCCAGACCCTGTTCACCAGACCTAATGGCTTTTTAACCGCCATATGGTGCAGATCTCAAGTCACTTACTAATTGCAGCCTGGGTGATTGGCCCCCCTTATAGTACTAAAAGCTGGTGAAGTCTAAGGTAAATTGATAATGGATCATTAAAAAATTGAAAATGAACCTGACACTGCAGCAGAGCAAAAACGTCAGAGTGGTAGGGATCTTTGCACAGGGCTCAGAGATAGGGCTAGGGAGAAACTGAAGGAGACCCATAGCCCTCTCAGATTCTGACCCAGGACAAGGGTGAGTCTGTGAAACAGTTTTATGCTAGGCTGCAGCAAAAGCATGGACTGATTTGGGAATATAAATTACATGTGGGAATGATATTGCTAGATATTCTTAATGGTTACAGCTTCGTTGATGGACTAAACAGCCTCCAGCAGTTCTAGACTGAAAAGCTGCAAGCCAAGTGGCGGCAATAGTGATTCCCCTGCACGTTACAATCTGCCAAAGGCCCTTGATTTATATCTCCGGTCAGAAAAGAAAAGAAAGTTGTTGCTTGCCTCCCATAATCAAAGACTCTGGTCAGGGAAATTAAACAGAGGAGGGGGCAAAATCAAATCACCAATTCAAATGTCACTTTTTGCAAAAAACCTGGGCATTTTAAGAGAAATTGCATAACTTTTCTGCTGGCTGCAAACCCCCCCTTCTCAGACCAACAGACCAAGGTGCCGCTGCCCCACTATGAGATACCAGGCAAACCCTGTACCAGTCCTCCCCTGAAAGATCTACAGAAGAAGTTGTGGCAATTATACCTGAATGGGGAGGTGATGGAAAAGAAATTCCTTTCCAAGGTGGATACAGGGGCAGCCATATCATCATTCAGGATGTCCACAACCGTCTGATTTGAGAACTGAGAAAATCACAATCCTGTGTAGGAACAAGGGGTGCAAAGATAACATTCCATGAACAGCACCGCCTTAATTTAAAGTTTCAAAGGACAAAATGTTGTCACAACTTGCTTGTCGTGATGATATACCACTTCTCTTGTTTGGTACTGATGTGTTACAATGCTTTGTGCCCGTATTAAATTTGAACCTAGCGGTGATAAAGGTAGTAACATCAAGCTACTACCACAGATAAATTTAGCATGCTGGCGCTTTGTTGGTCTGAACCATCTTTCCTTGTTTTTTGTTTAACAGAGGAGAGGAATCCATCCTACTTCCAGGTACCTGATAAGTTGTGGGCGCAGTCAAAAACAGATATTGGTAGGCAGCAAGTAGCCCCCGAATGGTACATTTAAAACAGGTTGTACTCCTCCTAGGATAAGACATATCCTCTCAGTATTTCCACGCAAGATGATGCTATTGGACAGCAAATAGAGAGTTATTGAAACTCAAAGCCATAAAGGAAAACAACATCCCCAGCTAATACCTCCATTGTTTTTCCAATCAAGAAGAAAACGCCAAAGGCACCCCTTATTACTATTTGTTTTGGTCTGATTTAAGGGAAATCAATAAGGTCCACTGTATTGGACACACCCATGGTCGCACAAACCAAACACAACGCAGGAGCCTCCTACAGCTGCCTACTTTACTCATATTGAATTGGCCTAATGCCATTTCAGTGTCCATTGGCAACCCTGACTGCCAAGAATTGTATGTCATTCACATCAAAAATAGCAGTTTTAAATGGACAGTTATGGCCACAAGGGGCGCCAAAACTCCCCTAAGCATGTACAACAAACATTGCAGTCAGTCCTGCAATCATGGAGGGAACAACCACTAGCGTCGTACTCTCTGCAGTAGTCGATGAATTATTGCTGAGTGCAGGACACTTTGCCAATCTGCCTAACAGCTACAATCAT
The DNA here is from genome assembly GCA_025379985.1 of Phyllomedusa bahiana. NCBI lineage: Eukaryota > Metazoa > Chordata > Amphibia > Anura > Hylidae > Phyllomedusa > Phyllomedusa bahiana. The sequence continues at coordinate 23,798 of JAODAL010013490.1, read as the reverse complement.
CTGCTAGACATTTCTAGCGGACAGTGTCAGCAAAGGACCTCACGTGAGAAATTGCAATTTTTTGCAAAATAAAGGTTGTGTTCTTGGGTCACTGTCTGTCACAATGTGCAAAACATTTTACAGAGGAAAAGGAAAACTGCTATACACGCTTTGCCTGTTCCAAACACCTACAGAAATTGAGAACTTTCCTTGCCTAGCTCAAACTGAAGGCCTTGGCTTAGGTCTGCCTCCATTTTAATGGAACCGTAGTAGCCTGTCTTTCCTACTGTTCCTTTTTTCTCTTTCCCACATGGGCATTGACAACATCCCTCTCTTTGAAGCTTGCCCTTCTCCCTCTCCAGCCCATGGAACACCCAAACTACTCAAGGCCCAATTCTCACTTCTGCACAGAGACTTTTGGGTCATTCACCAGGTGTTCTCACACAACAACACTTGGTGAAGGCCCAGACCTTTGGGATATTTACTCCATTCATCTGGACACTGTAGCACGAGGTGGCCCCTCATGTGTGTGGGGGCCGAAGCTGCAGTGCAGGCACTTGTAGAAAAATCACGAAACACTTGACAAATCCCTTGACTGTCCCACAGACCACTCATGACATTCCAGCATTACTGACACAGTACAGCCAAAACCACCTCTCCCTTGCAGACCCATGAAAGATTCAAATGTGCCCTAATTGATGCCAACCAAACATCACATTCCAACGGTGCACTACATTGAATCCACTACATCTACTGCAATAGATTACATGGATTCAAATGGGGTAAGGGCGGAAGAGAAAGTTTATTTGTAAAAGCCATAACTGACACAGAATGGCAAGATGCCACACATGAACCATGAATGTATGTCTCTAATGCAACAAGAAACAGTAAGTATTTGAAAGATGTTGATGAAACACCTTTGCTAATCCTGATTTTGAGTTATTTGTAGATGGCTCCAGATTGCAAGGAGATGATTGGACGGTTTTTCCAAACGGATATTCTATTGGTCACACAACAAGACACAATGATGGCCGAAGCTCTTCCACTCAAGTCTCGCGCAAGAGTGAGCTTACGAGCACTCTCGAAGCTTGGTAGAGTGGTGAAGGGTAAACTGCTAATATTTACACAACTCTAGAATACGACTAACGGCAACGCACACGAACAAAGGTCCCATTTGTAGAGCAAGAAGTTTCATGACCTCTTCTGGACAACCCACAAAATGGTTCAGCAGTAATGGACTTATGGACTCTCTACTATTACCCAGAACGTGTGCTATAATCCAAGGTAAAGGCTCATACCATACACAACACCCTCAAACTAAAGGAAATGCTTTGCTGACAGTGTGGCAAAAAGAGCAGCTCTGAAAACCGTGGAAGAAAGACGAAAAAAGAAGACGTGAAAAACAGGACCAAATGCTTGCAATCAAAGGACCTGGAGGTGAGTGTCCCTTAAAGACTTAGTCTACACAGGTTTACAGCAGAAGAAAAGAAGAATGGACTGAGATTGGAGCTAAAGAGAAAGATGGCATATTGGGGAACTTCCACCAGAACGTGCCTGTCCACGAGCCCTTGTTCCCGAAGATGGCGCAAGCGGTGCTCCATGGAAAAACACATCTATCAAAAAGGAGCCATGATAGCATACTGTTGAACAAACTATTTGATAGCTCCATGATTCAGCACTGCAGCTAGCGAGACTCGTACAAGGTTGTATGATTTGTGCACTGCACAATCCAGGACAGACTGTAAGAACACCCGAAAACATATGCCTAAGTCACTCTATCCATTCCAGAGTTCAAATAGATTATATTCAACTACCTCCCGTGGCAATTATGAATATGATCTAGTATGATAAGCACACTTTTCAGGATGGCCGTAAGCATTTCCTGTTAATGAAAGCCACAGCAAGTTAACACAAATAAACTTCTGAGTGAGGTTGTGTGCAAGGTATGGAGTACCTTAGGTAATGAATCAGACAGAGGTACCCATTTTCACATGTGAAGTTATGCAACACAAATGTCAAGCCCTCAGGGATAACATTAGCGTACCACACTCCCTATTTTTTATTTTATTAATCCATCCCCAGAGCAGTGTGGCAAAATAGATAGACTAAATGGAACATTAAAATTAAATATTCAAAAGCCATGAGTGAGACAGGTAAGCCCTGAGCAGAGTGTCTTCCTTAGCCTTGTTCTCGGTAAGGTACGTGGCCAAACAAAGTGACAGTCTTGTCTCCCTATGATATACTATTTGGAAAGTGTCCCCAGATTAGGGTTACACATCCCCATCATTGCAACTCCAGCATGCACATTAACCTCCTAAGTCAGTCGCTAAGTAAAAAGGTTAAAAGTGAACACATGATCAAGTGTATTCTTCCATTCCAGAATCCGAATTCCCTAGAGGGAACACACACACTATAGCCCAGGAGACGGGTGGAGATAAAGAGACACTGAGAAAAGCTTTTGGAGCCAAGTTGACAGTCCCGACTCCAATTGCTGCTGACCACAAGCACCTCGTGAAACTCTGAAGTAAGGCCTAATTTGATCCATGCTTCCCAACTGAAAGAAAGTGTCCTACAGACCCAAAGAGACGACTCCTCCTGATGATGATGCTGCAGCTGATCTAACAGAGGGACTACATAACACACTAAAATCAAGAATGGACAAAAGTTCATAATACACCAATGATTCAAAATGAAGGACTAAACGTATCAGATTGTTGGATATGCACACACAGCCCCGTGTCAGCCTCCTCCATGGCCCAATATGGCTGTTCCAATGACTCAAGAGGAAAAGTTTGAAATTTATGTAGTCATGAAGTATACCTTGGGGATGTCATAATTTCATGAATGACACACTCTAAAGTTAACACTAGTGTCCCATTCCAATTGTAGTTGGTTTCCTTACCTGTGGATGGCCAATGTTAGTCTAAACACAGGAGGGTAACACAGAAAATGGCCATCAAGGTGGTAAATGTGTTCCACGGACACTCAAAAGAAGTCTGCCCTTAGGAGAAGATCCTGAGAAGGTATCCAAAATTAAGCTTTGGAGAAACATTCAGCAAGCAAGAAGCGCTTCCATAGCATGGAATCCTGCTTATTAGCAAGGTTGATACACAATGCTTCTTGGAAAGGGCCGATTCCATTTCCTTCTGCAAAGGACTCCTCATGTCTCAACATATTGGTACTGAATTGTCCAAATTAATAATCAGCTGACACAACCCTACACACCTAATCTTAAAAATTGTGCTAACCTCTATAGATATTGTAAAACCCATGGCATGAAAGAAAATGGTGTTTTAGTGTCCAAGGTAACACTATTATTACACTATGCACATCAATTAAGCATGGACATTCACACTGTGGAAGTACCACGATTGTTTATTGGTTTGTGGTAACAATGCTTATAAATGGATACCTGTTGCAAGTAATGGTTCCTGTACTTCTATCAAGACTTACCCCAACCACAGTATCGTGTCAAGATGATAAAATCCCTGTAACAATTATCCATACTCATACTTTAGTTTAAACGAGCAGCAGATAACAAACCTCGTAGAAATGGTTAGCCACAATGTAGTAGAGATGGTTGGTTGGTAATAAAAATAGCCAAACTATCTTCATCATGGCCAATGGTGATCGCAGATTATGGGATAAAATTCGTAGAGCCACTGACTATCTAGATGGATCAGATATATTCTATACTGGAAGGGTAAATGCTACCAACTACATACAGAGGCAATAAATTATAGCAACAAACAACATGCTATAGTTTTAGATTATCTTACTTCCTCTTTTGGTGGAATGTGCGCCTTGTTGGACGAAATTTGTTGTCCACTACAGTGACCCTGATGGGAACCTGCAAGTCCGCATGCAGATAGATCAGGAAAAAGATTTCAGGGAGAAATGGTTTAAAAGAACATCAAATGAACAAAGACACAACGGGGGAGTAGCACTTTTTCCATTCTTAAACCAGCAAACTGGTTCAAGGGGAATAGGAGGGGTGCTGATGGAATATACCAACCTATAGTAACAAGTTATAATAATAATCTTTTTTGCTTATATAGTTTATATAAACTAATAAAATGTTGTTAAAGGGATGAGCAGATCCAAACTTAAGACCAGAATAAAAGGTATTGAGATAAGGGTTAAAAATACAGAAGCACATGCATGGAAATCAGGTGAAGGTTAGGCAAGTCACAGCAGTTGACATTAAGTCCCCCACCAGATATCACCTGATAGTTTGTGAGGTTCTGTAATTAAACCCATCTAAAATGGGGAATGATTAGGAATCATCCTCTTGTTCTATCCTCCATCTTGTATCTGGCCTTCCCATTTTGTTTATTCACTTATATCAAGGCATATTAGCATACAATAATTGAAGGGTAAAAGTGAGAGATATCTCCTATTATACTTGGAATGTGCAGACATTACGAATTCTTCTTATCTATATGGTGCCCACAGAGATACAAAGAAAGAAATGTCATTGTTTCATATCTCATGTGAGGCCCCTTAAGAAAGACATAAAATGTCTAATAAATATCTCAACTGTGGTCGCCTACAAGACAAAGGTCTAAGGTTTATGAAAGAAAGTAGTATATGTTTGTTATCTTTGTCCTACTATTTTAAGATAAACTAATGGTATACTCACAAATTTATGTTCTTCTATACATCGTATGGCACTAATTTGAAAACTACAAATTTATGATCTTTTGGCAAGTTACCAGAATAAAGGATTGTAACTCAATGCATTGGAATAAACTTTCAGAACTTCAATCAGACATACAACTGGCGTGTAAGTTGTATAATTATTGCTCATTCAGGGCCTGAATAAACACCAATTTTGGGCTCATAACAACATACAAAAAAGGAAACCATGAATTGACCCTATCACAGAGTCTGAAACACTCCCCACAGGGCTTTGTGTAAACAATTGATCCAGACCGAGGGCCTTAACTGATCAGTAACTAAAAATGCAGTGTTGGCCCTGGGAGGCATGGAGGGGCCCACTCGCTGCTGGTTTATAACTTTCTGCAACCCCTACCCCTTTTATATTTGGTGCTGCCTGCTACCAAAAAGTAGTTGTCTCCCCTTCATATGTTTTCAGAGAATTGCATGAATGGAAATACTCTGGCACTGTCCTGTTTCAGACTGACTCATTTACATTAAGCCTCCATACTCTATGTACAGCACATGCTGAGCAGTGCTTTTCGGATGCTAAATAGGATATTTATTCCCAGATTAGCTTCTCAAACTACTAACAGGACTTACTAATCTGATCCCCAAAACAAAAGCCCTAATTACAGTTCTGTATATTAATCATAAATCAAGCTTTTTGCTGCTGAGCAGCACAGGACACTGCAAGACCTGTGTGACACCTCACTCACTGTTATCTCATTGAGCAAACAGCAGAGGGAGAATTGTTTACAGGTTGGTTACTGATGGAACTGAAAAATCCAGGGAGGTCATAAATTCACTTGTATCTCCTTAGGGAAAACAGAGGAATAAAGCAATATATTTGGAAAATGTCTATTTTGTGTTCCCTACAATTTGAAAGCTAGTCTTTGTAGCGAGACAACCCCTTTAAACTTTATGTGGGAGAAACAGTGGACACACATGCAGGCAGCTGAGGAAGGCTCTGCTGCCAGTCCTCTACCTAGAGACGCTGCCTTCTTCCGTTCTCTCCCTGCTTGCACTGTCTGCGCGACAACAGCCGTGGACACAGGGAGGAGGAGGAGGAAGCACGTCCTGCACTCCCAGTCAGTCAGCCGCCTGCCGGGAATGTAAGGAGGAGGGGGGAGGAGAACGCTGTATCCTTGCATAGCGAAGGCAAGCGGCAAGATGAACGGACATCTAGCCACTTTCCTTCTCTAGATGAAAAAGTGAATGATACACAAAGGATCTCGGGCCCCCCGGGGGATTCACAGATTCCCCTGTAGGCCAGTCCGAGCCTGCCTGGTGTGATGTCAGGTGTAAGGCATGGTTAGAGGTGTGGCCTGGTGTAAGGTCATGTGTTTAGCTTTAGTTGGAGGCATAGCCTGATGTGTCCCTCTTTGCATGTCAAATGCCTATGATTCTTAAGCTTCTACCACATCAGAAACCTCAATTGATATAATAGATTGTAATATACAATCACTTAGATTACATGGTTAATGACAGATCGGAGACTTCAGCAGAGCCCGACACACTGCGCATGTGCCAGTGTCCTTACTCACCTACTGAGCACGCATAGGTGCTATTCAACTGTATCATCAGTGTGTCTCACATAATCATCCACAAGCGTTCAAGGTTACCTAGCAGTCTGTTGTGATGTCAGTACATCGACTTCTAGCTAATCACATAGACACATCTAAAGTTGCCTAATACCTCTCAGACAGGGGCGTAACTAGAGAAGCCTGGGCCCCATAGCAAACATTTGGATGGGACCCTCCCCCACGAACATTTACCGGGACCTGTCAAGTCATGCAGTTACTAGATAATACAAGGAGTGATTACCTCACAATAGATATCAGTCATGCTGCTACCAAACAAATCCACTATACCAAGACCAACATTACCAATAACGCTACTACATATGGAGCTGAACACAACCACAACACAACCACAAATTACCACCAAAGAGTGATTGAATAATACCCCTATACTATTACTAAATGAAGATCAATATTACCACCAGATAATGGTATACACCAGTGTACACAGACTCCGCAGACTGTATATTACCTCCACACAGTGACCATATAGTGGTAGATACGTGTACACAGGCTCTGCAGACATACGTGTGGTTACAGTGCTATTAAATCTTGTGACTCACAGGTGACATTTCTCTGATGAGTCGTTGACTTTCCCTTTTGTTCTGTGATAAGGGAATCGTCGGTCTCCACAGGATGCCATTGCAAGACCCCCGGAGGAGAAGATCATATTTATATGTGTTTATAATTTCTGGATGACACAAACAAGAAGATGGCGCCTGGCTGCTTGTCAATCTAGCTGACTCTCGTGAAACTACGCTAGCTAGTAGGCTTATGTTTAGATAAGATAAGATACTCGCGTGTAACACTTGCTTCGTTGATTCTATGAACTCATCAAAAACCACTTGAAATGAAGGTTAACCAAGCATATTCCTAGGTGGTTACACCCTGTTGCAAAGGGGTTAAATAAAGGAGGTTCAGCCCCTCCATTCTTTGGGAGTTTCTGCTGAGTTCAACACCTGTGTGGGCTCTGTCTTTCCCCCGTCGCGACGCCATTCACCTACAACACGTGGCCTGATCCCCTGTCTGGCGGACCACCTGTCTCAGTCTGCCATAACATCTGCATCCGGTCCAGACCGCCATGATGACTTCTCCCGGCCACCACTCGTCCCTGCAGACTGAGACACGAATATTCTTAGAATACTCACTTTTCCAGCACCTCACTCCCTGCCCCCCACCTCTGTACAAACTTCCCAGGATTAGGAGAGTAGTACAGGCCATAGGTTAGAGGCCCAGTCTCCTATTAGCAGGTAGACCCCCATTAGATAGGTTGGTAGGTCCTAGGTAGGTAGGTAGTAAATAGGCCCCAAATAGGTAGGTAGATTGGTTCTAGGTAGGTAGGCAGTAGTTAGGGAGGTCTTAATTAGGTAGTTAGGCTACAGATTGGTAGGTAGGCTACAGATTGGAACTAAGTAGGCAGTAATTAGGCCCGTTAGGTAAGCCGCCACCAGGAAGGTAGGCACCAGGTATCTAAGTAAGCAGTAGGTGGGCCACAGGTAGGCTGTAGGTGGGCCCCAGCTAGCTAGGTAGATAGGCTATAGGTAGGGCCCACATAGGTCGATAGGTAGGTAAATAGGCTATAGGGGGCATCAAATAGGCAGGCAGGCTTTAGGTAGGCTATAGGGGCCATATAGGAAGGCAGGAACAGTTTAGATAGCTATAGGGGGCCATACAGGTAGGCAGGGTTTAGGTGGGTGATAGGAGCCATGTTGCTACATAGACAGGGTTTAGGTAGCTATAGGGGCCCATATAGGTAGGCAGAGTTTAGGTGGGTGATAGGAGCCATGTTGCTACATAGACAGGGTTTAGGTAGCTATAGGGGCCCATACAGGTAGGCAGGGTTTTAGGGGGCTATAGGGGCTACATAGGTAGTGAGACAGACTTTAGAGGGGCTACATAGGTAGGCAGACAGGCTTTAGAGGGGCTATAGGGGCTGTACAGTAAGGCAGGCAGGCTTTAGGGGCTATATAGCTTGGCAGGCAGGCTTTTGGGGGCTATATAGGCAGGCAGGCTTTAGGGGGCTATAAGGACTATATAGGTAGGCAAGGGGTCTATAGGGGCTACATAGGCAGGCAGGCTTTAAGGGGGCTATTGAAATAAGAAATAGCTTACTTACCTCTCTCCATGATGCAAGGCGCTCCAGCCTCTGTGCTTGGCGTGATGTGGCACTGTGGGCCAGAGCCTGTTAGACCTAAGGCCAATCAGGAAGATTAGCAGAGTTGAGTGCCTGCGGCAGAGGCAGGATGCTCCAGGCCCCGCAGCTCCGCCGCAGGCAGTGAAGTGTTATGTTCATTGACAGGAAATAATGTAATATAAACGGGTTCAGCGCTTCTTAGTGAAAAAAATCCATGATTATTTATTCAGTGCTATAACATCCACATAGACAAACAAAAATAATAGATACCAGGCTTAAAGCCAGGGGATATTCAGATAGTCACTCATATACTAATGAACGCTGCTCACCATAATGTGGAATCCTTTGCACCTGCTTCTTTGCCTGGCTGAAATTCACAGCAGTGATCCCCACGGTTCACAGGTTCCCAGTATCCTGCTAGACAAATACTTCAGCAAAAAGAAGATTAGAACCAGCGATTCTTCTGTGTTTAAAAATTCGATCCCCTGTACCCCCTACATCCACGGATGGAAATAAAGACATAAATTTTTAAACACAGAAGAATCGCTGATATTCAGATAGGCAGATTAGGGAAGCAAAGGAAAAAATAAAAGGAAAAACTCAAAAAGATTTGCTAAGGGTAAAAAATACCATAAAAAAACCAAAAAAAAAAAAAAGAAATAGTTTTCTCCACCACTTAGGCTATGTTCACACGGCTTATTTTGGGACATATTTACGGACGTATTTACGTTCGCAAATACGTCCTGAAATATGTTTCAAATAATGAACAATTAGATTAGCATTGATTCCGATTTAAAATACGCCTAGTCATTCACACAAGGCGTATTTTCGCAACGTATTTGCGGGTGTAAATACGTCCGTAAATACGATCGTAAAATTAAGTCCCCTGTCACTTATTGAGGCGTATTTTGCAACGTAAATCCCCATAGTAAAGAATGGGGAATATATTTATGACGCGAAATAAGTGCCACACTTTGTGACACGTATTTGAAACGTATTTCGGGACGTATTTGCAGACGTAAATACGTCCGTAAATACGCCCTGAAATAAGCCGTGTGAATATAGCCTTATAGCCAAGAATAAAAAAGATATTTTTCAAAAATATCAATATAATCAGACAAGACAAAACATTAGCAGATATTGTAGATAATGGAGTTCTTATGGTAGCACGACGAAGCAAAACTATAGCAGATTCAATATCCCCTAGCAGATTTTATGACCAACTTACAAAAGATACCTGGCTAAAACCTATATCAGGGTTTTTTCCCTGCAATAGCACGAGATGCAGTATATGCAAATATGTGAAAAAAATTCAAACCTTTTCTGACACAAAGAATAGTAAAACCTTTAGGCCATGTCCCCACGGCACGGGTTTTCGGCCGGTTTGCGGATTTTCAGACCGCCTGAAAAACCGGCCGAAAATGAGCACAATTGTGCTCTATGGAAAACCTGTGCAGCAGTCCCCACTGCACGGGTTTTCCGCCGACTGTTTTGCCGCCGGCGGTAAAACATTGAACATGTTCATTCTTCCGTCCGGTTTCCGGACAGAATATGAACAATTCAATGGGAGGGTTGTTCTCCGCTCATCGCGGAGAAAAGTGCCCCCGCCCATTCTCTCCCCCCGCGGCCGTGGGGACGGCCGCAAAACCGGACGGTATTTGTCCACTGCCGTGGGGATGCGCCCTTAAAGTAAAACAATTCATTAATTGTGACTCAGACCATCTGGTGTACAGTATACAATGTAACATATGTCACAAAAGTTACATAGGGAGCACCATACGCAAGTTCAAAACACGAGTGTCAGAACACATTATGCATATAAAAAAAGGACACACTTGCCACTCAGGTGTTACAAAACATTTTATAGAGCAACATGAAGGCACATTGGAAGGTTTCTCTTGCTTCGCAGTAGAGAAAGTAGAATGTCCTATGTCTGGCGGAGACTGGCAACGTAAGGTGCGCATGCGTGAAGCTCACTGGATATACGAGCTAGACACGCGAATGCCGGCAGGTTTAAACCTCAGGAATGACTTGTCCTTCATATATTAAGTTAGTCATAGCATGTTTGCACACCATAATAATATCAGCAATAACACCATAAATGTGTAAGAACTTATTTTATAAGGTATAGATGTAAGCATAAATGTATGTCATGAACGTTGCAAAGGGAAATGACGTAATTCATATGGACTCCCCCATTTACCTATTTAAGGGATTAGCAAAAAAACTTTTAAATTAGTGAAAAAGGGAAGTGATGCGCACCCAAACACGTCGGTTTTCAAATTATATATTGTACCTATCTATGTGGATTTTTATAGCACGAATAAAAACATGGATTTTTTTCACTAAAAGCCGAACCCGTCTATATTACATTATTCCTTTCTTTTTTTGGACCCTAGATGGGAGGCTAGGGATCTTGCACTCTTCCAGTGAAACTGGAAGTCCGGTGCATGCGATCAGTTACTATGGGTGAGTGCCTGCCTTCCTAAAAGACTTTTTTTTGCTTTGCTGTTCATTGACGGGGGGCCCCGGAGGGGCCCCATTCCCGGGGGTAGGAGAAGGGGGTTTTTTAAACCCCCCAGCTTTTTGGTCCCTGTTTTGCCCCGGAGTTAAAAACCTGCCTAAAAGACAAAAACATTCCTTTTTTATTTTAAAACCCCCAACAGTGATAGCCACGACAAAAGGGGAGCAAAAAAATTTAAAGAAAAAAAAAAGGGAAAGGAGGTAAAAGAAAGGGGAGCAATGCAGCTGCGTTAGGAACAGAGCTGTAGTTCTGTTTCTAGTAAAGTCTCTGTAAGCGCGGAGAAAGCCTCCGGTCTCCGCCGCTTAACCCTTGGATTGCCATGGTCCATGACCGCAGCATAATCAAAGGGCATTCTTCTGCTCCGTTGGGTGATCGGGACTCCCCTGACCGATGAGCACGGGGAAAATCTGTACATTTAGCCCTTATAAAAGCCTGATTCAGGGCACACTGTGTGCTGCCCCGGAAATTTTTTGCTTGTGGCAGTTGAACATATTGTAATTACAACAACATGAATATGCTAATATATTAGTGTTTAAAAAAAAAAAAAAGGATCCGAAAATCGCACGGCGAACGGGCCCCAACGGGTCCGACACAACCAATGTGCGGGTTGTTTTTGGGGTGCAGAAAATTGCACCCTTTTTTTAAATTGGGCTCCTGTGCGTTTTTTGGACCCGAATTGACATGTCAATTCTTGAATGGGTCCGAAAAATGCAAAGAGAACCATCGGAGTCACCGTTTGAACGCCCATTTGTGTTTCAAATTAAAAGCAATGTAAAAAAACATTGTTATTCATTTATGGGTTTTTTTTTTTCCGTTGGGGGCCGACGGCAGACCCAAAACGATCTAAAAGGTTTTACATGGGGTCAAACTCCATGTGACAACCCTTTATCACAGGAAAAGGAAAAATGCCACATGCAATTCTGATATCACCTTTAAAAACTGCAATATAGAGACCACAGAGTGGTCAGACACCAGCTCAGGTCTCCAGCACTTATAACACTAAGTAAATAGTAACACTGATACAACAAAGCTGAATAACCACTGACATTCAAGGACTCATAGAAGACATCTTCTCTGATGAGAGTCGTTCTTTTTGCCTCTTCTTCACCATCTGACTCAGGAAGACCTGACAACTTCTCCCGGCCACAATTTGTCCCTGCAGAATTTACCACACAAACATCTTAGCCTTCTCATTTTTACGTCACTCCTACCTCTGTACAAACTACCTATTCATAGTGCCCCAAAATGGTAATGTATCCCAAAATGGCTATGGGGCTCCGATTTGTGCACCCAACTTAAATTTTGTCTTGTGTCCCCATACAGTAGATAGCCACAACCCGAAAATAGGTAGGCAAAAAGGTAGAACTCCTTTTATTTATGCATACTGCAATTAGGCAGGTAGATATATAGGTCCCTAATTAAGTAGGTGTGTTGGAATTTAGGTCCCCCATTAAGTAGAAATGTATATAGGCCTTCCAGAAAGTAGATAGATATATAGGCACTCCATTAGGTAAGTAGGTAGTAATACTCACCTACTATTAAGCAGATAGGTATATAGGCCCCCATAGATTGGTAGATATATATGCCCACGGTAGGTATACAGCGCACTGTAGATAGGTAGGTATATATGCCTCCTGTAGGTAGATAGGTAGACATACCCCTGTAGATAGTTATACAGTGCCCTGTAGATAGGTAGGTATTTACGCCCCCTGAAGGTATGCATGCAGCCTGCTGTAGATGGGTAAGAATATATGCCCACTGTGGGTAGGTAGGATTTTTTCAGTCCATAGTGTCCCTATGTACCAATACTAGCCTTGATAGGTCATTTCAGCCTTAGTTACCCCCTTTAAGGGTTGACATGACATATAGGGGGCTAATTAGCACCCCCCAAATTAAAGGTCATTTTAAGCCCCTTTCAGGGCGAGGAAAATGGAGTCACCCGGGATAGAAAAGATTTTAAATAGTTTACTAGGGGGCCTTAAATTACCCCAGTTTTCCATATGTACATAAATAATCTAATTTTAATTAAAACTAGGCTAGTAAAACTCCCTTTAAAAGGGGGTTGTCTCACCACGTTGTTTCATAGAAAAAAACCCCGCATTTTTATTCTTTGCAATCTTTTATTTTCCCTGGTAGGCCGTGTGAAAATTAGCTTTATAAATTCCTTGTATTCAGTTTTTTTGGTAATCGGGTCTTGATTAGAAAAAATCCCCCTTGCTACCAGGTCCGGGGAGAAGCTTCAGGCTAAAAAAAAACCATTAATTGGGTTTTCTTTTGTCTAAAAAGTCAATAAAACCAAAGCTCTAAGGATGCTGGAGTTCGTTCCAGGCTTGTGTGATGAATCCCCCCCCTGCATCAAAAAAGACAAACCCGCATGGGGGAAAAGAAAGCAGACCCAAAGAAATGAGAAAAAAACCTAAAAGGGCCCTCAGAAAGTTACATAGTTATTATAGTTTGTGGGCCCAAAAAAAAGGACATACGTTCTTTCCAGTTCAGCCCTTTTTGCTAAAGTGTTGTTTCCAAAGGGGGAAGGCAAAAACCCCATGAGGTGGGAAGCCAATTGTCTTATGTTGGGGAAAAAAAATTCCTTCCGGGACCCCAAATTTGGGGGAATTTCAGAAAAAAATCCCTGGATCAAGGGCCCCCTCCCCAAAATCCTTTTATTACCCGGGCTCCAAAAAATGCATCAACCCTTCTTTGGAACTTTGTTAGTAAAATTCCCCATGCCCAATTTCCTCGGGGCAGAGATTTCCCACAGTCTCCCCGTTTCAAAACAGAGAAGGAAACCCTTTTTAGGGTTTAGGGCAAAAATTTTTTGTTCTTCAAGATGTAGAGGATCCCCCCTTGTTCTGGATCCCAGCCCGGGGTTTATAAATAAATTTGGGGGGAAAATTTTCTAAAATTGACTTTTTTTTGTTTTTAAAACTTTATTTTTTAAAGCCCCCTTGAAGCAGTTTTTTTCTCAAATAAAGAACCCAAACCCTTTTGCAAATTTTTTCTGGGTATTGCAGTCCACCCAGTCCCTTTTATTATTTTTGTTGCCCCCCCTTTTTTCCTTTTCCCAAGTTTACAATGTTTTTCCGGGTAAATGGTGCTCAAAACTTTTCCCAAACAATTTCCATGTGGGGTTTAACCAGTGACTTTTTTAAAAGGGAAAATTAATTTTGCCATCAGGGCCCCCTCTTTTAAAAAAACCCCTTTTTTTCCTTTTTGGGCCTTGGCTGCTGCTCCCCGGGGACACGGCTGTTTACATTTTAAATTTTTTACTGCCCACCGGGAATTCCGAAGCCCTTCTCCATTTTCATTTTTTCCCGCTTTTTTCCCATTTAACTGTAATAATGAAGGGAAATTTTTTCCCTCCCAGGGTGCTTTAACCTTTGTTTTTTTCAGTTTTAAAACCTCATCTGCCACTTCTCTGCCAGGCCTCCCAACCCTTTTCCAGACCCCCTTTGTAATAACACATTCCCCCTTTTTTGTGTGGTTTAAATTTACGAGTTAGTATATCTGCAAGATAAAAAAATTTTCTAGGGTGAAATCCCTTGTAAGATTTTTTTTAAAAAAATTTATTAAAGAGGATAGGGCCCAAAAGGGAGCCCTGTTGTACCCCATAGAAACCCAGGGATCCAGTTGAGTATGTACCGTTAATTATTAATTTAGTCCCCTTTGTTTTCTATACTGGAAAAGTTGTTCCCCATTGCAAAAAATTTCCCCCCCGCCCAAAAGCATTTCATTTTTATTTAAACAACCTTTTATGTGGAACGAAAAAAAATGTTTTAAAAAAAATCTAAATATATGAAATCCAGTGCCCACTTTTGATCCGTCGGAAAAATATCTTCCTCTTAAAAACCCCCGATGAGATTAGTTTAAAAGGGACCAAATTTTCATAAAATGCGGGAAAAGGGCGTTAAAATTTTTTTTCAGTGTGTAGTTCAGGATAGAAATCTCTTAAAAAACCAAAAAAATTTTTTTACCCAAACAGAGGTTAAGCGGGAACGGCCCTTTATTTTCCCTGGATTACTTTTTGACCCTTTTTGAATTTGGCACCCCATCGGGGCTATGCCCCAAAATCCTTTGGGACATCCCCCGGTTATTAGACCACCCAAAAATTTTGAAGAATGGGGGCCTATTATGACTTCTTTAAACCTTCCTTAGGAACGGGGATGTATCCCGTCGGGGGGTCAGGTGTTTTGTCTTTTTTAAATTTTCCAAAAGGCGGAGCGCACTTTTCCGGGGTTGGGACAAGAAAAAATTTAATTTGGGGAATTTACCTCCCTTTGCTCATCAACGGGAAGTCATCTCCCAGAAAATCCCAGTGGAGAAAAATAGTTTATGGGTTTTGTTTTTTTCTCTCGCCCTCAGTATTTTTTAAAAGGGGCAAAATTAATATGTTTACTACCCGTGGGTGAATGGCCAGTATCCCGAAACCCCCTTTTCCCAATTCAAAACCACATAGAAAAAAAGGGGGTAATGTCCCCTGGGACCCGGGGTAGAGGGGGATATTGTAATTTTTTTCTAGGGACAGGTTCCGGGGGAAGAGCGCCTTTATCGGGGCAAAAAAATCATGAACTTTTTGGGAAAGGGGTGTTATTCATTGTTTCCAAAATCGCCCTGGTAGTTTTAGGAGAGGGTTTTTAGTGGAAAATTTTTTTTAAGTTTTAAAAAAAGTTTTATTTTAGAAATTTTCTTTTTTTATGTATTTTTTAAAAAAAGGGCCCAAATTTTTTTTTTTAATCTTTTTACTATTTTTTATAGTTAAAAAAAATTTTGTTTGGGTTTTTTTTTTCTTTTTCCAGCTTTGCTGCTTTATAAATTAATGGTGATAAATTAATTCCTCAAAATGAACAAAGCAATATATTTGGAAAACGTCTTCATTTACTGTTCCCTAAATGTTGAAAGCTAATCTTTTTAATGAGACAAACCCCCTTTTAAAATTTCCCCAGCCCTGGAAAAAGAAAGCAGGAACTTTCACCCGCTTTTACAGAAAGTGTGGGAAGGGAAATACATTGCTTGGGAAAACAGAGATTCTGGGCTTCAGGAGGTGGGGCGTCGCAGCACAATTAATACACGCAATGGGGCGGTGCTTGTTCAGGATGCTGTGTGCTGTCACAAGTTACATCCTGATGCGGACGTGTTACCAGTCCAGTGCGCATGCCAACAGAGGGAAAATTTCCCAGTTCCCATTTTTGGCAACATGCCCGTAGGTTCGCCCCCCTGTCCTTAAGGGGGGCCTGAACTTAAAAAAAATCCCTACATTTAAACTATACAATGGCTGACTAAAACCCCAGGGCCCCCCAGGGGCACATCAAGGAGTATAGTTAACTGGCAATAACCTTTAAAGTTTTTAAAAATTTAAACCCCACTACCCTTTAAAGTGGAATTTGTGGGTATATAAACAAAACCCCACCACACACAACAAAAATTTTTTTTAATATGAGGGTGGGGACTTTTTGGGGAATTCCTTTTAAAGTTTTGGTTTGGGCCTAAAACCAACACTGGCATCTCCCTGGGTGAAAAGTGTCCAGAATATCCTGATCCTGGAATTTATAGCTGGTAACAAACAAATGGTCCCCTTCGGTTGGTACAGATGATGGTCTGTTCCTTTGTCTTATCTAACCTTAGGGAAGATGGGGACCAGACAGCCAGGGATACATTTTAGTTTGTATGGAATGTACATGATAGTTGGAGCATGCCAGCCAGAGATATATAACTGAGTGCTCTGAGGGGACAGGAGGGGGAAAAGGCCCCCCGCCCCTATCAGGAGATTTTCGGGAAAACTACAGCGCAAGGGGTTTTCCCCCTACGCAACCCTGAAAAAGTGAACCCAAAGGGCCCCTCCTCCTTTTTCCCTTTGGGAAGACTGCCGCCCCTATGCCACCAGCTTGGGCCCCTTCTGGTTGAGTACCCAAATTCCCTCCCCTTTTATAACCGTTAAGTTGATCTTTCTTTTACTGTCCTTCTAATCCTTTTCACCCATGCCCAGGGCCATCTTAACAGCATCTGGGCAGAGATGTGCACTGGGCTCCCCAAAATACACAACCACGCACAAGAACAAATATATACTTCATCGATAACAAACTTATAACCTAAAACACCGCCTATAAAGCCCACATTGTGGTCGGAAAACCAGCTCAGGTCACCATTCATAACAGGAACTATTGCATGATCCAACATAAAGGAAAAAAACCCCGGGATTTCGGGCCCTCACAGGAGAAGTTTTAAACTGATTTCTTTCTTTCTCGTCTTCTCCATTCCCTTCAGACTGCAGTGACTATTTTTTACCGGTCAAAATTCCCCTGAAGAAAAAAAAAAATTCTTAAGATTTCACTTTTTCGAAATTTTTCCCCCAAATTCCCACCTTTTTGGTAGGGGCCCACCCCCCATTAAGAAATTTGTAATTTTTTCCCACCATTAAGTAGGTAGGTAGACCACATTAGGTAGGTATACAGGCTCACTGTAGGTATGTTAAGTAGCCCCCTGTACGTATGTATAAATGCTCCATGAAAGGTTTTACAGCCCTTTTAAATAGTGTGGCGGGAGCAAACGGGGCATTTTTCCTGCCACTGGGGGGGAATACACCCAGTATCCGGCGGGCAGACGTGCCAAAAAAAACCTGGTTTTGGTGGGGGAAGGAAACTATTTGGCTCAGAAACCCATAGGTTACTGCCCACAGGTAGCTAGCATGGTTTGCTTTTGCGGTAGAAATTGGGTTCCCTTTTCCCCGGGGGACTCGATAGCTTTGGGGTGGGTTGCCGCCCCCGGGGGTTTCCGGGGACAAAAATTTTTGGGAAAACCCCCTGGGGGGACCTATTAAAACCCGTTCTCCAGGTTTTCCCGGGGGGGTGTGGCTTGTTTCCCAGAGTGGAGCAGCGAGGAGCGGGCCTTATCCCCAGGCTTGGGGAAAGTTTTAAAAGTATATGAAAAAATGTACTGGGTGGACGCTAGGCCCAGGCCAGGATTAGAGAGGGTCTCTTTTGTATGTGGATTAGTGGTTTAGCCGGTTTTTGTGTTTTTTTTTGGGATACTGTATCTTTTTTCCTGTGTTGAAAAAATTAAGCTGGTGGGCCCCAAAATTAAAAGAAAAACCCTGTGTCACCCTGAAAAAAATTCCCGTTTTCCAAGGAAAGCGACCCCGGAGAAAAGGAACCCCGGGGACGGTCCGGGAAAGGGGCTTTCCAAAAGCATGTAAAGCGTTAAATAGGTATTTATAAAAGGCCCCGGGGAAATAGGTAATATGGCCACTGTGGGTTTATATCCCCCCTCTGGTTTAAATATGGCCCTCCAAAAAATATCCCCAAAAAAACAAAATCTACGTACCTTTTAATCCAAACATTTTTAAAATTCAAAAAGCAATTTATTTCAAAAACCCAAATTGAACACAAGAAGTCTCCAAAAAAAATCAGAAGAAGATGTTGACGTTGGGAAAACCCTTTAAACCAGTATGTAAAATTTAAATATGTAAAACTCACGTTTACTTGGGATCACCCCAGCATTTTTCCGTAGGCTGCCTCCCGGTCAACAAACCCAAATTACTGTATTAGTTTAAAAAAACAAATAAAGATTTTTCGGGTTCTGCCCCTAAAAAAATTATCGTCTCTTTAAACCTGGTTAAATTAAAGGGGGTTCATCCACCCAACAAGGGGGCCCACAAACCCCTATTTTCCGGCCCTACGGAGACCCAGCAATCTCCCTATAGATTTTTATGACTAGAACAATGCCTCCTGATCATATAAAACTTTTTATCAGTGGCAAAAATTTATGCCCCAAATTTCCCCAGGGTCCCAATACCCCAAAGTGTTTCCCCTCTTGTGCCGGGAAAAAATTTGTACCCCACAAAAGTGTTCATCGGGGGAAAAAAAAAAGCAGGCCCTTAAAAGACTAAGATGACCCAAAGCAGTGCCCGTAAAAGATAAGCTGGGGAAACAGCTGACCCCGTTTTTTCACAGGTCATAGGAGACTGATAGTTTTATGGGGGCAGAGCCAGAAAAATCTTTATTTGGATTGAGAAATATTGCTGTTTGAATTTTAAAATATAGGGATTAAAAGTTATTTTAGCCTTAAATTTGGTTTCTGTGATATTTCTGTCTGCTCTTCAATACGTTTTAATACCAATATGTTTTTTCTGTATATGACCCTCTGTAGGTGATATGCGGCCCCCCTTTACTTTAAAAAAAAAAAAAAAAAAAGCAAAAAACGTTACTCACCTCTCCCCGTCCCCGCTACGGACCTCGCTCCGGGAGCTGGTTTACGGTGTGAGCGGCCCTGACGTTCATCCCCACCGCCCCCGCCAGGACATTGCTCCGGGTTTCCTAGGCTGGGAAAATTACGGCATTCGACCTGGGAGACAGACCCGGGGCAGGGGCCCTGATAGCGGTGTAAAACCTTTCTTTTGTCGCTTATGAAGAGGTGGACGGATCTGGGCCCGAAAAACCCAACCCGTCGCCAGGGGGCCCGCCCGCATGGGCCCGAGTTAATGTTTGCCTTGGCAAAGGGTAGGTTTCTGCCCTGGGGAGCCCCTGTGCTAATTTGGGGGCCCCCGGGGAAACCCCCTTTCCCCTTTGAAAAAAAGGGGGCCCCTTACCTCTGTATTCACCCCTTACATCTCCCCGGGTTTAGTCTGCTTAAAGGGAAAAGGGTTATTTGAATTTTGTCAGGTAGAATAGTGTGCAAAATAGAGATATGTGTGTGGAGATACTTTGGTTGGGAAAGTACTTATTTTTGTAATGGTGCAGATACATGTATTGAATTTAGCTTTTCTTTTTTCCCTTTTATGTTGTATTTTAATACGTCCCTTTCGGTATTAACAACTGGTTATATTTTACATTAAAAGGGGTGGGAAATTTCCGTGTCTTTCTGTACTGTTATAAGGAGGTAGTGATACCCGAGAAAAAAGGGGGGGGAAAGTAGTGAAAACCACTGGTGAAATTTTTTAAGTATCCCCTTTATTTAACATCCTTTTACAACTACAGCCCCCCAAAAAAAAAAAAGGGTATGTATATAAACTATTAAAAAGACACTTATTTCATGTTTTTATCATATCTGACATGAAAAATTTATAATTTTTTAAACCCCTTTTCAGGTTTAGGTCAATTAGGGGGGATTCTGGCATTTTGGCAAAAATAAAAGATTTTGATAAAACCCCAATTGACCCCTAAAACTGATAAGGGTTATTATGATTCCTGTCCCCCAAAAGGATTTAAAAAATGCATGTGTTAAAAATTGTTACTATTTTTTATTAAAGGGATTTTTTTTACTTTCTGGGAAAATCAAGGTTTTTCAATTTAAAATTTGGATTAATATTCATTTTAAAAACCCTTTCCTGACGGACAGTCAATTTTGGCTCTAATTTTTTTTCCTCCCTTTCCCTTTTGAATCCTTAACTTTTTTAAATTTTTCCCCCTACAGAGTGTGGGATTATCTTAAACGGGAAACAGGGCCTTTAGTGTGAAAAACGGGAAGGGTTTATTGGTGCAATCCAAAAGGGCAAGAAATTTAAAGGCAGGCTTGCTTCAGCCAAACAAACAAAAAACATCCAACAGCGCTGATATCAGTTCAGTACCGTACTCAGGGTCCCGGGGGAAGGAACCCCCAAATTTAAAGGGTTTAGTCTCTCTTGGGGGTTTCAATGCCCGTTGGCTCTCCTTCAAACACTGTCCTTGAGAGTTTTTTTCAAAGGGAGGGGAAACCCCCAACCCCCTTTCACCCAAGCCTCCTGGCCTTATATAGGGTGGTAAACCCCGGACCGGAATGTGGGGCAGTCCATTTCCCCCCCAATCTTCAGATTCTCCAATAAAGCCCGAGCCCGGAAACAAAGCATTACTTGCCAACTAAAAAAAATTTCAAAACCGGTCAGTGGGGCCAAATTGCCGCGGACCCCCAGGGAAAAAATGGGGCTTTATTTCACCGCCTCAGACAGGGTTTGGTGCACATAACGGGCCATCCCCGATCAAAAACCCCCCTGCTTTCCCACATTTCCCCCCCCGCCCCTCCCCCGCCCCAAAAACGGGGGGACTGGGGGACCTTTAGCCCTTAAATTGTACCTTTGATGGGGGTCTGCATTCTCTTACAGCTTGCCCCGGCCCGTGCTTACCGAAAAAAATTTTAAAAACTTGCAGGGCCCGGAACCAACAGGTGACCCTTGGGAATTTTTGCCCTTTTTTTCCCGGGAACCCCCTTTAAAAAGGGGATGATCATTACCAGCCTAAAATTTTTGACCCCGGAAAGGGAGTACCGGAGAGAATCGAGGGGGCCCCTTTAATGGCCAAGATTCCCCCTCAATAATGGTGTTTTTTAAAGCTCTGCAGAGGGGGCGCTTTCAGCTCAAAACTCCCGGGTGTTCCTTTCCCCCAGATTTAAACCCGGGGGGCATTTTCTCCGCCCTAGGCCGACCTTTGGGCATCTTTTGTTTCCCCCAAATTCCACGAGAAATCCGGGGGGTTTCTAATACCCCTGTCTTAAAAAGGGGTGATTTTTAGGGTTTTTGGGAAAGGGCCCCCCTCAGTCTCTGGGGACCATTTGACCAGGGGGAAATTTGGGTACCTTTGTTTAGGTCCGTCAGGGGTACTGCCAAAATTGTCAAAAATTGAGGGTAAACCCCCAATGAAAACCCCATATTCCCCGAAAACGCTCTCCCAATTGTTTCTTGGAAGAGGGCGGGGCAAGTTCTGGATGGGTTCTTTCCCTTTGTTACCTGGGGTTTTTTTAACCCCCCTTCCCATGATATTTCCCCAAGTTTCGGGCCTCTTTTCCCTCCCATGGCGCACTTTTTTGGGATTGTGGGAAAAACCCCCTTTCCCTTTGGCATTCCCCGGACCCGCCCGGACCCCTTCTCAAGATGACTTTCCCAATTGCGACTGAAAATCACAATATCATCCAGATAAGCTGACGCATATGCCTTGTGGGGACCTAAGATCCTGTCCATGGCCCTCAGGAAAGTGGCGGGGGCCCCATGCAACCCAAACAGAATTTTTACATATTGGAAATACCTGTATGGTGTGGAAAATGCTGTCTGTTCCCGGGCTTCCTTGGCTAGGGAGATCTGCCAATACTCCTTGTAAAGGTCTAGGGTAGTGATATATCTGGCTGGCCCTAACCTCTCAATCAGCGCATCCACCCGGGGCATAGGGTATGCATCCACCTTTGACACTTCATTGAGCTTGCGGTAATCATTACAGAACCGCCACTCACCATTGGGCTTTGGGACTAACACGATGGGACTGGACCATCCACTTTTCGATTCATCTATCACTCCTAATCTTGACATCCTTTGCACCTCTTTTGCCACGATTGGTCTTCGGGCCTCGGGAATCCTATACGGCAGTGTTCCCCAACTCCAGTCCCCAAGGCCCACCAACAGTTCATGTTTTCAGGATCTCCCAAAGAAAGCACTGACAATAATTAAATCCCCTGTGCACTGCTAAGGAAAGTCAGAAAACATGGCCTGTTGGTGGGCCTTGAGGACTGGAGTTGGGTACCCCTGCTATACGGTTTTAAACTCACTCTCACATGACCGTGGGCTAGACCCATAACCATATGGCGATATGGTTTGGGAACCAAAAGCCGTTCCACGACTTCCTCACGGATTTTGGTAACCCTGATTGGACAGAGTGGAAGTCCCTTTTCAGTGTCCAACCCGGCTGTGCATGCCGGAAGCACCAACAGAGACGTACGCCGCCCTACGGAACAGTCCATCGGTTCCGAGCCAAGGGGGCACCGGGCCACCGCATGCCCCACAGCGTGGCACCTCCAGCAGATGATGTCCCGGATAGGGGGTCGGGATGTCGGCTCTGGCAGGCCCTTGCCTTGGGATGGGTGTCTCTAGGGAGCTTAGGACCCCCTCCTTTGGCTTTGAGTCAGTCTGGGTCCGCCAGTAGGGAAAGGCAAAGGGTCTCTTATCAGCCATGGAGTTCTCCACGGCCTGATATCTTTCCACCAAGCCTATCATGTCATCCTCCGTCTGGGGATTACCTTGCGCCACCCAGCACTGCACTGGTTTGGGAAGAGCGTGCACGAAGCGGTCCATCATGACCCGCTCTACCATCTGGGCTGGGGAACAGACCTCTGGCTGCAGCCACTTCTGGATGAGGTGCAGGAGATCAAAAATTTGGAACCTCGGGGGCCTATCCTTCCTTTATCCCCACTGGTGCACCCTTTGTGCCCGAACTGTGACAGTCACGCCCAGACGTACCAGGATCTCCGACTTCAGTCTAAGGTGTTCCCTGGCATCCTACAGAGATAAGTCATAATACGCCTTTTGAGGCTCGCCTGTGAGGAACGGAGCCAGGACCTCTGCCCACTGCGGAACTGGTAGTCTTTCCTGTTCGGCGACCCGCTTAAAGATGGTAAGGAAGGCATCCAAGTCGTCCTCTGGGGTCATCTTCTGCAGGGCATCTCGAACCCTTTTCCGTGCCTGCTGTGTCCTCCTGACAGGGTGTAGCTGGGGTCTACTTCCCCCGGATAGCTTCCTCCATGATGGCCATCTGCCTGATTAGGAGCTGGTTATCTCCTGCTGCGACCGCACGGACTCAGTATGGGCCTGTTGCTGTTGTGCGCTCTCCTGCACCAGGTGCTTTAGAAGCCCCTCTATTGCACCTGTGACTTTTAAGAGTAGCAGCCGCCTTAACCCAGGACATGCAGTCTCTTACTCCAGGATGTTGCCTGCATCCGCCACCAATTGTAGGGATTAGCTCAAACGGAAGCAGTACTTTAGTGTGAAACACCTCAAGATTTATTGGTGCAATCCACAGACAAGAAATTAAACGGCAGGCTTGCTACAGCCAACAAACAAAAGCCATCCAACAGTCACTGGTATCCAGGCTTCCAGCTGCCATGTTCAGTGATCGGGAGCCCGCAATTTAACCACTGATGTCCCAATCGCAATGAGGAACGGTGCACGGCACTGTTTCGCATTGGTTTAGGCTCA
>JAODAL010013489.1:0-91119 GCA_025379985.1 Phyllomedusa bahiana | reverse complement strand
AGATTTGCTTTATGGCCGCAGGATCGATTCATTGGCTCTGCTGGGCGACTGCCGTCATGACATCCCGGAGGTCGGGCAGAGGTGGAATCCATGGCCAGTTTGTACTGTAATGCGGAGGTGGATTCGCTGGACCACTGCAAGCGATGATAGTTAAGCCACGCCAGGGAGCGGAGTCTAAGTAGCCCCCGGTTTTCACCAGAGCCTGCCGCAAAGTGGGATGGACTTGCTGCGGCGTGAGGCTACCAGGTCGCTACCCCTAACGTGACTTGCTTGCAGCGGTGGCCGGGGTACTGCGTGGGACAGAATCGGGATCCGGAGACGTAGTCGGGGACAGGCAGGAGGTCAGGACGGGCGGCAGAGGTTCGTGGTCAGAGACAGGTGGAAGGTCAGGGCAGGCGGCAAAAGAGGCAAGGTCAGAAAACGAAAGCAGGCGGACTGGTACACGGGAAGACAAGACGGACTTCAGAATACAGACTAGGCACTCCAAACACACACCAACGAACTGGCAGTGAGTGTAGGAGGCGTGCACAATAAATAGGGTCAGCGGCCCTAAGCAGCGGGTACACGTGCGGCGGCTGTCAGAGCCAGACACAAGAGCGGGGAGTGGTGAGTACGGGGTTTCCTGGGCAGGAGCAGAAGGACAACGGCTGCGGGCAGCGGCACCCGTGCCGGACCCCGTAGCGCAGGACCGTGGCGCCGAGCCCCATGACATCAGTGCTCAGACCAAATTGGTCTGCATGGCTGTTGTCCCTGAAGGAGGGCGCTTCTAAAGATGATGCACGAGAAAGTCTGCAAACAGTTGAAGACAAGCAGACTAAGAACATGGACAACTTTGTTTGCCTCCCACCTACCCTAACCTCCTTGCCTGTGATGTTACATTTCCGCCTGCTCCCAGTGTACCATGCTTGGCACTTCAGCTTTCACTGTGAACTCCCACGTTAGGAGTAGCGACCTGGAAGTTCCATGCTGCCAAATCCACCCTGCCTTGCGGCTGCTTAGACTCCGCTCCCTGGTATGGTCTGCATTATCTCTTTCGGTGACCCAACAAATCCAAATCGGCAGCTGTTACAGCCTTTTTAGTAGAAAAGATCATCATCTCCTTCCTGATTTATAGAGTACACTCTTTATGGGCACCAGTGGAAGAATCACCTAGACCATTTAATAAAGCTGATAGAGCCCCCTGGGACTTGGCTTCAGGACAGAAGGACTTACTCTGATGGAGCTCCTAAGGCATCTCTTGATTAAAGGCTCTTGGAATACAGGCTGTTTTTTTTAATACAGACCTGAACTTCCAAGGTAGATGTGCTAAGCCCTTTGTCTGCTTCATCATGTAGAGACTCCAAAATTTTCCTGAGTGGAGGATCCCTCTCTGCCCATCACAAATCAAGAAGATCATCCAGATCCATATATAGGCTTTATCTGTTGTCACTAAACTTGTTCTTAAAGTAGTATCTCACCGCAATGATTAGCTTTAAACATGTAGGCAATGGTACATGAAGACTATTACCAAAACATTGCTGTTCTGATTTTGCTTCCTGTCACAATGTGACGTGCTCATCACTACTCACCTCTCCCGGCTCTGCTCTCCTCACCTGCTGCTGCTGCATCTGTACCCGTTCTCTTGGAGTACGTCCTGATGTCAGTAAGGGGCTCTGTGATACACAGCCGCCGGGTGTCAGCGGCTAATTGCAGCTAACACCCAGAGGTTACAGATCAGGGGGATGGGGGGGGGGGGCTGCCACCCCGCGCTGTTTAACCCATGGCGGCTAAATGAATGAGAAACGCTGCCGCGCACCGTTCCATGGACTCAAATGAGAGGTAAAATTAGAGTAGGACCACCCGCCTTGATATCCCGTTGATAGTCGGGGGTGGCTTAAACATTTTTTGATCAAAACATGTGAACTAAGAATCTCAAAGTTTTTTTCATGTAATGTAGATAGCATAAATGCTTCCTTAGAGGTTTCCATGTCTTGTTTGATAGCCCTTTTAGCTGATGGTGTGCCACTGATATTGGAATGTGTGTGTTATATATATGTATATATATATATATATATATATATATATATATATATATATATATATACACCACAACCATGCCAGTGGCACCCGAGATCACATTGTGTTTGTCAGAAATGTTTTTTTTTTGTGCAGAAATATATGTTTCATTTGGCATATATTGCTTTTAATTCATATAGGGAGGAATGGATGCCTCCATTTTGGTTTCTTGCACCCCGCCCACCTCCACAGGTTGCTAGATCAGTGCAGTATGTTTATAAGGCTGGTGTTTTTTTCTCTCTGGATTATGGAGGTCTGTTGACCCAAATGAGAAGTCTGAATTGGACTCAAATGAGAGGTAAAAATAGAGTAGGAGCACCCGCCTTGAGATCCCGTTGATAGTCGAGGGTGGCTTAAACATTTTTTGATCAAAACATGTGAACTAAGAATCTCAAAGTTTTTTTCATGTATTGTACATAGTTTGGAAGAAGACTCTTTATCGCTCATAAATCCTTTTAAATGAAACACAGCCTCTATAAACAGACAACTATAGTTGCTCTTATAGAGCCCGGTTTGTATAGGTTTTCTCTATTGGTAACTGACCATTGATGGTGATTCTATGGAGCCCCTACATATGAAAAAAAAATGGTATAGCCCACATTGCTGTCCAATTTGGGGTAACTTAGGGAGACCCTGAGGTACCAGTATTGTTGAAACCCCCATTTTAAAAAGTGACCCCATTTTAAAAACTTCTAGGATATCATTAATAGGGTGTAATATGCAAGTATTTTACACTGCAGCATTTTTCCCCACAATGTTTACTATGTTGGGAAAACATTTTATTTTTTTGGGTGGGGGAGCATAATGCAATTACAGGAATACCAAATTTACACAGCTTTTTAAATAGTTTTTATATGTTTTATTACTTTAAAAAAATAAAAACGCTTAAAGGAAATCATGTTTTTATGTCACAATATTCTAAGAGCCATAGGAGCAGATTTATCAATACTGTCTAAAGCTCACACAGTGGAAATTTAGACAAGACAGTCTTACAATGCACCACATTTATCTAGACTGTCTAGTGAAACTGTATACCTTCTATTAGTTGGCTTACTTTATGGCACTAATTGTGCAAAAATGTTGGTGGATTCTCTTGGCGCACAGCGTCACATGCGAAGCTATGCCCCAATTCCTGCAAAGCCACATGACTATTACCGAGGTCACACACCTGTTGTCAGACGAGGTGCAGAAGAGTCTAGAAACTGTCTAAAGCCTTTTCGTTCACCATGGCTTATTCTGCGCGTATTGGGCCCCGTACTGCGCGCCGGATTTGGCGCTGCAGTAAGGCTCCAATCCGTCCCCAAAATAGGGTTTAATCCACTGCTCTCTTGGAACATGGAATCCGTTCCTCCCCGCTCGGCAAATCCCCGCCCCCCGGGGAGGAAAGTGACATACACATTTTTTTACGGCGCGTACGCCCCGAAAACAATGCATTTTTATGGGGCCAGGAGCGGCCCCCCCGCGGCCCCCGGCCCCGCCCCCTTCCCCCCCCTTTTCACCCCATTTGTGGCTCAATACGGCGACAAATCCTCGGGAAATAAGCCGTGTGAACAGGCCAAACATATAATAAATTTTGGGAAAAGCACTTGTATTTTTTTGGTGCAAATTGTGTCAGAATTCTAGCACAATTATCTTAATAAATTTTTTTTTGGAGCGTGTGGGGTGTTTTTGTGGGATAATTTGATGTTTTCACTGGTACCATGTTAGAGTGTTTGATAATTCTTTTATTCAGTTTCTTGCGGAGTAGAATGAACCAAAAAATTTAATTTCGTCAAGGTTTTTTATCATTGTTTTCGGTGAAAACAAGATACAAATAATTATACAAATATAAAGAAGAATACAAAAAGAATACAAATAATTACACAACATGATTTGAGGAATGAAAAATAAAAAAAAAGTGGAAGGCGAGCAGTAAAAATTTCAGTGAAAAAATCCAGTGAATAAATTCATAAATCATAAAGGCCTGGAATGCATAGCATAAAAAACGGTGTCAGTTAGTACACGGCTATGCTTAGTATATGCATAAATACCTAAATATGGCCCTTTTAGATGTGCACAGGGCCGCCATTAGGGCAGTACACAGGACCATCTTTTCCATTGGGCACACTAGGCAGTTGCCTGGGGGCCCCACAAGTATGGGGGCCCCAGGTGGTATATGTATGTCCCAGGAATACAAAAAACATATCCAGGATCCCATGGTTGACTTTGCTTATTTTACTGTTTCTGTGTTTTTAGGACGTGCAAACAAATAAAAACCTTGGTGGAGAAGGAAGCCAAAGGCTCCCTGTCCTGCCGAATAATCTTGTAGGCTGCAGGCTGCCGGTGTCCAGACATAAGTGGAGTGATCATATGGATGTGCTTGGGGGTGGCTAGAGGCATGGCCTAGTGCGATGTCACGTATTTGGGCAGGGCCCATTCCAGTGTTATACCTTGGGGCCCATAATGCTGTTAAGACGGCTCTGGCAGTACAGCCAGTTCTGCTGTACGGGGCCCGGACTGAAATGTGAAACAAGGGGGGCCCGCTGATGTATGTGTGTACGTATGGTTTTGTACATACAGCTTGTGTGTTCTTAGGAGTGTGTATGTGTGGTTACGTATGTGTTTGTTTCTAGGTGTGTAATTATGGGTATGTACATGTGTGTATGTATGGTTCTGTATATGTGTATGTATGTGTGTGTTCTTAGGTGTGTGCATGTATGGTTATGTGTGTTCTTAGGTGTGTGTAGATATGTTTATGTATATACTGTATGCATACAAATGTTGCCCACTCCATCTGCATCGGAAACCTGGCTGGGCTTCTGATACAATGGCTAGAATTGGAGTTAGCTACATGCTGTGGTATATTTTACTAGTAATTATGTGATCAAGTACCCGAAAGAAATTGGAAAATTTTAAAAAAGATTAAAAGATCAAACAACCCCTTCATTATTTAGCATTGAAAAGAATAAAAAATGAGACATTGGTATTTCCGTATCTGTAAAAGTCCTGTATCGTAAAATGTAATGTTATTTATTAAAATCACTACAATAAGGAAAATATAAAAAGGCAGAATTGTGTTTTTGTTCACCTTACTTTGCCAATAAATTGGTATAAAAGGGATTCAAAGTCGTATGTACCCAAAATTTTTACCAGTAAAACTACTGCTTGCCCTCAAAAATATAGCTCTAAAAAGGTTTTCAGTGTAAAAAATGGCCATGCAAAGCAAATAATAATAAAAAAAAGTAGTAGAACATAACAAAAACTATCTTTGTTTGCTATCGGCGGCATTGTATCGACCTGCAGCATAAAAATAACACATCATTTATACTATTCAGTGAAGTGCCAAAAATAAATTTAAACGACATTGCTGCAATTGTGTGGAGGTTTTTTCTGTTGGGAGGAGTGGGCCCAGACTTTTTGGCTGTACGGGGCTCTGAAATTTCTGATGGCGGCCCTGGATGTGCATAATGGTTTAGTTGAATCCAGATAAAAACACTGAAACATAAGGAAAGAGACAAAGTACTGCAAATATATAGTATACCTACCAGGAAAATTGCCTGGTGATGTAAAATCTTTCGACTCCCTCTGAAGGCATATTTACACAGAGCAGATTTGTTGTAGAAATTTCTCTGAATGAAAATCACTTTTGTTCTGAATAGGGTTGTTACAGCAACAAGCATATGAATTTAAGTAAGCCCATTCATATTAACAGGACAGGTATAAAATGTCTGTAGTGCGTGAATATCTATTCATATATATATATTCATACACTGTATATGTCTATAGTCACACACTACAAACATTTTACGCCTGTCCTCTTAATATGAATGGGGCTTGCAGAAATTCATGTGCTTGCTGCTGTAACAACCCCATATATATATATGAGACTGCAAGCAGTCATCCTTAGCAGGCACAGTATGGCACCACTGGCCAGGGTGTTTGCTAGTTCCAATCATCTGGAAGTCTTTGTCTTACGGGGGTCACATGAATGTACAGATCACAAGACCATCACGGCCACCTCTCAAAGTAGTCACACGCTGTGCTACCATAAATATCCAAAAATAATTTTTGCATATGAACTGGCAAACAATGAAATCTGTATTCCACCGTTATTAATAGGGTGTATTCAGATACTGCATATTGTTTGCAGTTTTACCTCTGACTTATTTTAGCATGGTGCACAGCTAGTAAAATTTTGGGGATTATGTACCACCTTGGCATATAGGACATGTCTCCAACCTACTGGTCTTAAATTACAAATAGTAAATAACACCCATTCATTGCACCCAAAAAGTAATACAGAACACAGAATTACCCCACCCCACTCCTTGCAGATACAGGCCACAGAACAAGCCCCCTTAGGGTATGTTCACATGATGTACTGCGGCGCTTACAGTACTCGCTGCAGTACATCGTGTCTTTCGGGAGCTCGCGCTAATACGCGCGTACTTCCGCGATGTGGGGGGGCTGGCAGCCCACCGGCCTCATTGACATTCATTACTTGCGGCGCATGTTTACTGCGAATAATTGACATGTCACTTATCTCCCCGCACTTACTGTACGCGTGGGGGGACGAGGCGTAATCTATAGTTCTCTATGAGAACTATGGATAACCGTAATTTCGTCGCACATCTCGCCCGTATTAGAGCACAAATATGTAACAAAATGCGCGCTGAAATTATGCCGTGTGAACATACCCTTAACAAATACAGTACACACATTAAACTCCCCCAAATATAAATACAGACCTTGTAAATAAATAATAATAGACATCCAGCCTGATCCCTGAAAAGAAATCTAGACATTAGACCAGGGGTGTCAAACTGCCGGCCCTCCAGCTGTTGGAAAACTACAACTCCCATCATGTCCACTGTTCTAGATTATACAAATGCATGATGGGAGTTGTAGTTTCCCAACCACTGGAGGGCCGACACTTTGACACCTGTGCATTAGACGAAGCCCCTGAGTAACGCTGGGTATGCATCCCATTTGTGATGTTGGTTTAGCATGTATACTGGGAACGCTCCCAATGTATACATTAAATATATCCATAGGATTGAATGGCGCAACAGAGGTTTGTCTGCTAGATCTCTGTATACCACAACAAAAAAGGAGTAGAATAGTGTAGGAGCCTGCCCTATCCTATACAACAGCATTCAGTTAAAAATGTACAAATTTTTTTACAATAGGACCCTATGGGTTGACATCTGTTTAAAGTGCTTGTCATGGGGGCTGGCGTGAGTGCCATTGCCCCCCACGCCCGCCCCCCTGCCCACAGGGGGTCTGGTGCGGGTGCCGCGGCTGCCCGCGACCATCCCCCCTGCTACCCGAGGTCCGGCGCCGGGCCACTTACCCGTCCTCGCTCCTGTGTACGCTGCCCCTGCCTGTCCCGGCCGTCGCGCGCGCACCCGCTGCCTAGGGTGCGCGCGCGACGGCTGGTCTAGATTTAATGGGCCAGTGCACCTGTAATTTGGTCAATTGCCGGCCGCTGGTCCTATATAAGGAATACGCCCCAGCACTCTCTGCCAGATTGTTGGTGTGCGTTACCCTGTCTAGAGAGAGTTTGGAGTTCTGTTTGATTACCCGTTTACCAGTCCGTTCCGCTACGTTTCCTGACCTTGCCTGTTTGCCCCCTGCCCTGACCGTTTGCCTGTCTCTGACCACGAACCTCTGGCCTGTCCCCGTCTACTCTTCTGGATTACGTTTCTGTACCACGCATTACCCAGCCGCCATCGCAAGCAAGTCACGTCAGGGGTAGTGACCTGGTAGCCTCACGCCACAGCAAGTCCATCCCGCTTTGCGGCGGGCTCTGGTGAATATCGGGGGCTACTTAGACTCCACTCCCTGGCGTGGCTTAACTATCATCGCTTGCGGTGGTCCAGCGAATCCACCGAACCCTTACAGTGCTCAGCCTGGTGTGTACCTTAAATGAAAGCCAGAAACATGATGTGTCCCCACTACCCTAACCATGATATAAATAAAGGTTACTAGACAGAAATTCAAGAGCCTGGGGTGCAGTCAAGTATACAAATACAGATCTTCTCCAGACCTTCCAGGTTTCGGACTGTCATAGGCTTTACCGACTTTCAGCTCCCTATAAAGATTGTCGACTGGGTTTAGGTCTAGAGACTGGCTATGCCACTCCAGGACATTGAAATGCTTCTTACAGAGCCACTCCTTCGTTGCCCTGGCTGTGTGTTTCGGGTCATTGTCCTGCAGGAAGAGCCATCCCCGACCCATCTTCCCTATCCATCCTTCCTTTAATATGGTCCAGTTGTCCTGTCACCTTTGCAGAAAAGCACCCCAAAAGTATGATGTTCCCACTCCCATGCTTCATGGTTGGGACGGTGTTCTTGTGGTTGTACTTATCATCATCCTTCTTCCTCCAAACATGACGAGTGAAGTTTATATCAAAAAGTTCTATTTTGGCCTCATCTGACCAAATGACCTTCTCCCATGTCTCCTCTGGATCGTCCAGATGGTCATTGGCAAACTTCAGGTCATTGACCAGGTCCTCCCATGTAGTTCTGGGTTGACTCCCGACTTTGCACAGAATCATCCTTACCCCAGGAGGCAAGCTCTTGCATGGAGCCCCAGACCGAGAAAGACTGTCAGTCATCTTGTATTTCTTCCATTTTCTTGTTGCCTTCTCACCAAGCTACTTGCCTATTGTCCTGTAGCCCATCCCAGCCTTGTGCAGGTCCACAATTTTGTCCCTGGTGTCCTTAGACAGCTCTTTTGTCTTGGACATGGTGCAGAGGATGGAGTGTGATTGATTGAGTGTATAGAGAGGTGTCTTTTATACAAGTAACAAGTTCAAACATGTGCAATTAATACAGGTAAAGAGTGCAGAGTAGGAGGGCTTTTTAAAGAAAAATTCACAGGTATGTGAGAGCCAGAATTCTTGCTGGTTGGAAGGTGATCAAATACTTATTTCATGCAATAAAATACAAATGTATTATTTAATAATCATACAATGTGATTTTCTAGATTTTTTTTAAAAGGTGCTGTCTCTCACGGATGAAGTGTACCTACAATAAAAATGACAGACTTCTCCGTTCTTTCTAGGTGGAAAAACTTGCAAAATCGCAAGTGTATCAAATACTTATTTTCCCTACTGTATACCGCACACTGAGTGCTGTAAAAAATAAAAAACACTATCAGGATTGTTGTATTTTATTTATTCTACCTTCCAAGAAACGTATTAAAAGGTGATCAAAAAGTCATGTGTCCCACAAAATTATACCAATAGAAAAGGTCAACTCATCCTTCAAAAAATAAGCCCCTGCACAGTTCTGTATACAGGAAATAAGTGTTTTTACTGTGTAAAGGCAGTAAAAAATATATAAATTTGTTATTGCTGTAAAAGTATCGACCTGCTGAGTAAAGTAAACATATCATTCATATTGCACGATGACTGCTGTAAAAAGTAAAACTAAAAAACAGTACCAGGATTGCAGTATTTTGTTCATTCTGCCTCCCAAAAACTGTGGAAGATCAAAGTATCATATGAACCCCAAAATGATACCAATGAAAACATCAGCTTATCCCAAAAGTCTTTATACAGCTTAAAAATAAAAAAAATTATGGCTATCCGAATATGACGACATAAAAACACAATTTTTCAAAAAAGCTTTTCTATTGTGTAAAAGAAGTAAAACATAAAAAATATGTAAAATTCATATTGTTGTCATTTTTCCAACCCATATAGTAAAGTTATCCTGTCACTTATACAGTGCGGTAAACACTATAATAATGCAACTCAGAAAACAATGGCAGAATTGATGTTTTTTTTTTTTCCATTTTCACAGCCCAATGCTAAGAAATTGTGAAACCCTTGTGCACCCAAAGTGCACAATACACCCCTAGTTGAGTTTCCTGAGACGGGTAGCATCCAAAATGGGGCGATTTCTAAATGATTTCATCTGTTCTGGTACTTTGGGGGCTTTGCAAATGCAACATGGCACCCCACTAAAATCTACTTTCCAAAAGCCAAATAGCGCTCCCTCCCTTGTACATCCAGCCATGTGCCCAAACAACAGTTTCCACCCACATATAGAGTATTGCCGAACTTAAAATAAATTCACTTAACTTCTAAAACTGAATTTTTTTTGAAAAAAGAATTTTACATTTTCACAGTCTAACACTGAAAACATTTGTGAAACACTATTGGGATGCATATCCTCAATACACCTCTGGATATATTCTTTAAGGGGTGAAGTTTCTGAAATGAGGTCTTTGTAGGGGTGTTTATTAAGTTTTAGTACCTTATGGTGTCCGCAAACCTGTGATGTTGCCTAAAAATATCCTAAGGGGGCTTGTGGTTGAGTTAAATAGTGCACTAGGGAGACATATTAATATTGAGTTGCGTGTCCCTGTTAACATCTATTGTGTTCCAGTAAATCATTGATCAAAATTGAAAATCTTAAGAAAATTTTTAAATGTCACCTCCATTTTGCTTTAATTCTTGTGAGGGTTGAAAAACATCCTAAATGCTGTTTTGAATACTTTAACCCCTTACCAACATTGTACACATTGGTATGTCCTAGTGTTACTAAGGGTATGTTCACATAGTTTATTTTGCTGCGCAATTACGGTAATTCATAGCTCTCATAGAGAGCTCTGGATTACGCATCATCTCCCCGTGCGTACAATATGATCGTATTGGATGCGCGGGTGGAGAATTGACAGGTCAATTGTTAGTGGCGCTTACGCGCTGCTGACAATGCTTGTCAATGGTGCTGGTTCCCCCGTGCTTTGGAATTACGCGCCGCAATAAGCCATGTAAACATACCCTAAAGGGCTAATTCACCTGCCAGTAATGGAGCTGGCTCCATTCCATGCTGTTTAACCCATTAAAAACTGTGGTGATTGCAGCTGCGACGTCTAAGTGAATGAGAAATGGTGTCGCACACCATTTCTCACTCCAGTCGTGACCCCAGCGGTGAAATCTCTGAGTCACATGGATAGGTAAACGCATTTAGAGTTATTCTG
Organism: Phyllomedusa bahiana; assembly: GCA_025379985.1. Classification (NCBI taxonomy): domain Eukaryota; kingdom Metazoa; phylum Chordata; class Amphibia; order Anura; family Hylidae; genus Phyllomedusa; species Phyllomedusa bahiana. The sequence continues at coordinate 80,091 of JAODAL010013489.1, read as the reverse complement.
GCATAAAGTGACACATGTCAGATATGAAAAATGGGGCTCGGTTATAGAGCTCAAAACTGTCTGCGGCGTTAAGGGGTTAAACATGTAGGCAAAGGTAAATAAAGACCATTACCAATATATTGGTTTTCTGATTTTGCTACTCTTCAGAGTTAAAAGCAGGTTTTATCTCTTGCTTGTGTACACAAGCTCACCTAGTTACTGGCTACCTCTCTGTACTCTTGCAGGCTGTAGCAGGGTCGGGATGCTGACCTCACTCCTTGCTGTGTTTCTTATCTTGAAGATGGATGCTTGTTTACATTACTTACTGACAAGCTTTAATTCTTTGGAGCTCTGTAATCTTGTGCACTATAGTTTACAAAGCTTCTACACTTATGTCACTGTAACAGGATCAGCTAAGAATAGCAGAGCTGATGTCAATCAATGCTACTGAACTACCCACAGACCAGGAAGCGTGAGCCTGAAGCTGCCTGTAAAACAGCATGGTGAGAAAACCCTTCAAACCTTAGTGCACACTACGTTTCATTATGCGTCAAAACATCCATGTCATAACATATACACTAAACATGTGCCAAATGTGCACTGTTTTGAGCAGATGTTTGACAAAAAAATTTTTTTTCTTACTAGCTGTTCTATTGGCTGTCAGCCATTTATCCTAGCAATTTCATTGGGTAGGGTAGTCTAAATATATATGATGGATACAAACATAGACATTTACAACATGGGCACATACATTAGTATAAACATGAAAATATAGCAACAGAAGCCTGCTCATCAATAATCCTCAGCATTCATGAAATCCATGAATGTGGTACAGAGAAGAGATATCAGCCTGAAGATGCAGGATTCCAACAAAGTAAAAGAAATTGTAGCTTCCAGCACTTAAAAGTATATAAACTTAAAACTCACAATTATTTGATCCCAAATAAAAAACAAATAAAATCCAAGCTACAAAAAACACATGCGATTTACACATAAAACATCTACATTATAACGTATATGCTAAACATATGCCAAACGTGCACTGTTGTAAGCATCTTTTTTTAACTAGCTTTTCTATAGGTTGTGAACCATTTTTCCATGCAATTTGATTGGATAGGTTTGTCTATATTTTTATGATGGATACAAACATATACATTTACAACATGGGCACAAACACTAGGATATGTTTTCCATTGATATACACTTTAAAGAAATATATACTGTAATATGTATATATGTTTTTGTTGAACTTGAAATTGCGCAACACCCCGTGTCTTCCATCTGTTAAAATTTAACGGATATTTGACGGATAATATAAAAGCGGACACAATTTTAATGTACGCTGAAAATCCATCCACCTACATGAGTAAATGAACACGTTAACGCATACGTTTTTCATGAGGTTACACCATCATATAACGGGTCAGTCAGCCGTTCAATATAACGTAGTGTGCACTAAGCCTGTGACAGCTATAAATAGGCCGACAACTGCAGTAGGTGCAAAAATCAGAATGTACTGAATTTTTTGCAATTGCAACATGACGTACATGATGTCATATGATTTCATAGAAATACATTACATGTGATATCAAAGGTAATGTTTCAGGGAACGTGGGATCATTGTGCATTTAGAGCCTCTGGAAGGCATACGATTTCTATGTGACTGATGGCCACATTGGTATGCTTTGTATGCCAGTCTTGGTAACTTTTCTTAAAAAGATTAAAAGAATGAAGCCCAGAGATTATACAGGAAGCATGTCATAGTTCAGAGACATCAAAAGAACATATGATCTCCAACCAGGGTAAAAGTCTTTCATTAGCAGTGAGGCTAATGAGGTGAAAACCATCAGGTGAAGCCTAGATATAAATGAAAAGCTCAGAGAAGATCATTGTGGATGAAAAGCAGTGCTAAGTAAATAGCTAATGGCATAGTTGCTGGTGGTCTAGCTACAATTGTGTGTGTGTGATATTATATATTATATTATATATATATATATATATATATATATACATACTACACACACACACATACATACACACATATATATACATACATATATACACACACACATATATATACATACACACATATGCCTTTATTTTGACATGTGTGAAGCTACAGTTATAGAACTGTATTCATTGGTGGGTTGCTGAAGTTAAAGGGGTTGTCTAACTACTTGGATTCCTCTTACCTCAGTCCTGTTTTCTCAGTTTAATTTTAAATTCAGTGGTGTGTTTACTGGCTTTACTAGCTTCTACTTGCCTGCAGCTATAGCAACCGGCGAGGGCAGCGTATTGGGAGAAATCAAACAGGTCTGTAGCTATAGTGACCTGAGGAGCTGATGCAGCCCATACAAGAGGGGATATCTAGGAATAGGTAGGACACTGTTAATGGACTCATATTGCAAAATGACTTGTTTTTGCAAGATCTTTAATATAAAAAGCAATCCTTGTTAGCGAGACAACCCCTTTAAGTGTGTATATATATATATTATATATATATTATATATAATATATTATAATATATATATGTTATTGCACAATTACAATAAATTCAAAAGGTAGATAGTTCTTAAGTGACACACACATCACAGTTGAAACCAGAAGTTTACATACACTATATAAAAAGACCCATATGCTTGTTTTTTTTTACCATCTGACATGAAATCAGAATAAACCTTACCCGTTTTGGGTCAATTAGGAACCAAAATTATTTATATTTGACAAATGCCAGAATAATGAGATATTTAAGACATTTTCAAAAATTGCGGATTAGTTCCACTAATTCCACAAAGGCTGCGTTTACACGGTAAAGACCAAATACCGGTCGGATTTTCCAATCGGTATTTTGTCTTTTTTTTTGTCATGCTGGGGGACGGCTTTTCTCTGCGGTTTGCAGATTCAAGCCCTCCCCTTTCGCCCCCTCATGTTCATGTTCTGGCCAAAAAGTGGGCAGAAGAATGAACATGTTCTATGTTTTTTCGGAATGCCGGCGGTGTCAAAAACCGTTCGGCGGAAAATCCGTGCAGTGGGGACTGCTGCACGGATTTTCCATTGAAGTCTATGGGGGGGGGGGGGGGCGTTGCTTGTCGCTTTTCAGACAGTTTGTAAAACCACAAACTGTCTGAAAAACCGACAAATAACCGGTGCCGTGGGGACAAGCCCTAAAGGCCACCCATAAATGCTGTCAAATTGCAAAAACAATTCACACAAATTCTCCTCGTCAACTGCAGTGGGTGACACATTTGAATTAACCACTTTCATTTTTTCACCTTGTGCTAAGGGCCACCCTAATAATTAATAAAATGATATATAATCTATACATTTAAATCTCTTGGACTGATATGCCCTTTTCCCTTCTAACTGAATGCTGCCTCATACTCTGTCCATACTGCTATAGCTGTATTCTCAATCCTGAACAGAACTGTGGGAAATCCGGAACCTGCCCTGAAGTGCCCATTAAGAACTTATTTATTATGAAAACTGCACCAAAATACTGCCATACATGCTTTACATTACATGTATGTGCCTTGTCCAACAAAAGGAGCATGGTGATATTAAAGTGGGTGTGGCTTCACTGTAAGCATGTTATACTGTGTGCCACAAAATTTTACCAAAGTTAGGGTGCGTACACACGCAGCTGCGTTTTTGGTGCGTTATTTGGATGGGGTTTTTGTGCAGAAAGGCACAGCAATTAATGCTGTACATTTCTGCATTAAAAACGCATCAAAACAGCACTGTGTGAATGCACCCTTATAGTGCAATTGATGGCACAAACTAAGTCAAATAATTAATGATGTAAACTTACATCAGACGGTTTAAACACGCGCCAGATTTAACAATACTGATAAATGTGGTGCAGTTTAAGAATGTCTACTCTAAATTTGCATTAAAGAGGTTGTCTCACTACATTGATTCATCTTACCTCAGTCCTGTTTTCTTGGTTTCACTTTGAATTCAGGGGCATGTTTACTGGCTTCCACTAGGCTGCAGTAGAAGCCAGGCCTGTAGCTATAGCAACTAGTGCTGGTAGCCTATCAGGATAAATCAAACAGGTCTGTAGCTATAGCGACTTGAGGAGCTGATGCAGCCCATACAAGAGGGGATATCTAGGAATAGGCAGGACACTGTTAATGGACATATATTGCAAAGTGACTTGTTTTTGCAACATCTTTAACATAAAAAATAATCCTCGTAGTGAGACAACCCCTTTAAGTATTAGACCGTATTGCTAAATATGCACCATTGCCTATAACTCTGTTCAGCAAGTGGCTCCAGTAAGTTCTCAGTATGTTTTACATATGGGGAAAATCCCTTTAATATTCTTCCAGCTTGGATTCCAGGCTGGGGTGACACAGTGGTATATGCTTGTACATAAATGCACTGTGTAAGCCCAGTCCTATGTTTGTGCACTACATGAAAACATAAGTTTTCTTTTGTGCAAAAAAACCTTTTGGTTTCCCTTTGTAAATTTGGGTGTTGAGCAAAAACCAAAAAAAAAGTCCTTATTGGCCTTTCATAAGAATGGCTAATGTATGCAGAAAACTATGCCACATACAAAAAGTAGCATCAGGCACATATACTGGAAGTACACCAAAACTGTAAAATATAGCAAGTGCACTAAAATTCTGAGGCAATTTATAGAAAAATAGTGGCATACCTGCTCTTCACCACATGTGTTTTAGCATTTCTACCTTGTAAAAAAAAAAGGGGTGTGTCTTGCTAAAAGGGGGGGATACTTTACAAAAAGTGGGCATGGCTTAACATGCGGCGTCAACACTTTGATGCAATAGATGGCACAAACAAAGCCGAAACATAAATGATTTTAAATTTTCCGGGATTTTTCCATTTGCAAAATTTTGGGCACCTTTTAAGAATGGTTGGCAAATTTTTAAGGATTAGACAATATTAATAAATTGAAAATTATATATATATTATATAAAAAAATATTTATTATATATTTTTTTTTTTTAATATATTTCCCCTTTCACTTAGCTTTTTTAGCACTTATTTTTAAAATTTATAATGTATTTTTTTTAAATAACGCAAATCAACTTGAAAACCACAACTATTTTTTACTTTTGGTATCTTCAATGTTTTGGTGCAGTATCTAAGTGGTCAGAGAAGAGTTTGGGGTGTGAGTTTTATTGTTTGGGGAGCTCTCTTGTCTAAAACCTTTGGAATGCCCAAGGGCAAATAATTGTGGTTTCTCTTCTGTAGTTTATGTAAGTGACCAGTTTTTTTTTAAATAATCAATTTGTATGGGGGAAGATTTGATACATGAAATACCCTTCCTGAGGTCAAAAAGTTGAGCTGTCCACCGGGGCGGGGGGCTTGTGAGTGAAAAGGAATGATTTCCTCTAAAGTCATGTGGAGGAGGTATGACTATGCTAATGCATTCTTGCTGGGTATTTTAATTGGAAGCTTCCCTGTTTTTCTCCTTCCATTGTTCCGGAGTCTTGTCTTGAAGAAACAAGGCAGCAGAAGACATGGGTAGAATCTGGCACCTGTCGTCCCGGGTTGTGTGGGTTGGAAAAAGGCTCGAAAAGTGAGTATGACAATTCTGTTCTCAAACATTTCATGTCCCGAAACCCATTTTATTTGGGCTAGGTTTAAAAATTTTTTTCCTTTTTTGTTTATTAACTCTTGTACATGTACTAGTAAATATGTGTTCTTGTTTGAAAAGTTAAGATTTATACATTGGAAAAGTTTGTCAATTGTTTTGAGTTATCTGAAAAGTTTGTAAATTGCTTTGTGTTTCACAAACTTTTTATATAAAATAAAAAATAAAAATTCAGGGCTCCTTTCAAATGATTTCCTTATATTTGAGTTCATAATATAAACTGAATAAAGCTAATATAATGTAACTAAGTTGCCGTTCTATCTAGCGGGGACTGTAATGATATAATCCCTGTTGTCTAAGAAAAAAGAAAAAACTGCAAGGAAAATTTTTGGGACTATGTGTTTAAACAAAAAATTCTTGGCTTTACTTGAATATTAATATACGGCTATAGATGTTTTTGACTTAGAACTTTGTCGCATGGATCTTAAATTTTTCAGGGAAAACCCTTTGTACTTTCTCCAACATAATTTTGGAAAAGGTTGTTTTAGACTTTGCTATTTTCCAAATCCCGGGGACGATTATAGCGTTTATGTATGCACTGCAGATTTTAAAATTTTACTCAAGGGTGTTCCCCATGCTTTGTGGCACATCACTAGAAAATGCCCCAGGGTCTGATATTTTCGGGTCCCCCTTGGGGGTGACCCCTCTTGAATACAAACCCCTAAAATTATAGCACAAAACGGAGAGACTCTCACTTTTATGCACAACCTCCATTTTTTCTATGGGAGTTTAAATACAGGTCAGTATGTTTTCTTACCAGAACTCACATAGAACAGAATGGAGAGTTGTGTGCAAGCGTGAAAGGCTCTCCATTCTGCGCCATAACTTTTGGGGGGCCTGTTCCCAAGCTGGGTGTGGGTTCCAACTCTGGTACCTGCACCTATCAGACTTGGATGGCATATCCTAGTGATATGCCATCAAAGTCTAAAAAGGGCACTCCATCTGAATGGCAATTGCAAAAATTGGTGTTCTTGTGGCAGAAACAACACACTCAGACATAGTTACAGGAATTTCTGCATTGAATCTGCCTTGTATAAATATATATTTGTAGCTGTTGCACATTCTGGCAATGCTGTGAATTACCTGCAGTTTATGATAGTAGACAAGGCAAGTGAATGACATTTTAGAAATCTCATCCATGGGCTGTGGATGTCCTCTATGTAGAAATCTCTTGTGGATTTTTTTTGTTTTGTATTTCTCACCACTTTTCAGTATAGATTACCATAAACCGGGTACAGAGGTAAAAATCATTGTAAAAGTGCTGCAAAATCTCCATGCCATTATTGAAGATTTGTAGAGCATAACTCAGTGAAACTTATGGTCACAAATTTGATATATGTCAAATTTAGTTTTAAAATCTATTTCATGTATGTAAAGGCTCAAAGTTGTGAGTCCCTCAGTTCACTTGTTATAAGTCTGCTTGGTCACAGGTTAGGCTATGTTCATATGATGTACTGCGGCGCTTACAGTACGCGGCGCATACATCGTGTCTTTCGGGAGCTCGCGCTGACCAGTGCGTACTCCCGCGGAGTGGTTGGGTTGGCAGCCCACCGGCCCCATTGACATTCATTACTCGCGGCGTGTATTTGCCGCAAGTAATTGACATGTCCCTTATCTCCCCGCACGTACAATATGATTGTATTGTACGATCGGGGAGAGGAGGCGTAATCCATAGTTCTCTATGGAAACTATGGATTACCCTAATTTTGCCGTGCATCTCGCCCGTATTAGAGCGCAAATACGTGACGAAATGTGCACCGAAATTACCCATTGTGAACATACCCTTACAGTGCATGGGTATTTTGGACAATTGCCCAGGGCTCCCAGAAGCATAAGGGCATGTCCCCACGGCAAGGGTTTTTTAGCCGGTTTGCGGTTTTTCAGACCGCCTGAAAAACCGGCCGAACATTAGCACAATTGTGCTCTATGCAAAACCTGTGCAGCAGTCCCCACTGCACAGGTTATGCCGTCGGACGGTCCGGCGGCAAAACATTGTAGAAGCACAATCTTCGGTCCGGTTTCCCGACGGAAGAGGTGCTTCTCAATGGGAGGGGGGAGGGCTCATCGCGGAGAAAAGCCGCCCCCCCCCCACCCTGGGGCCGTGGGGACGGGCGCAAAACAGGACAAATACCGAGCAAAAAGGAAAATCTTCCACTAAAACTTCACTTTTAATAATTTATCATTAAAAAAATATACCAATAGAATAAATCAAAAGTCACACAACATAAAGGGACCCATCAAGCGAATCCTAAACAAGAAATCCCTATTGGTCGCCACAAGAGTAAAGAGCCTGTAATGCCCTGATCTATCTGTGGCCCTAAGGATAGTACTCCACAGGAGCAGCGTCCTGAAAAGGACGGTCCCGCACACAAGAGACTCCTAAACTACGTGTCCCTACACACAGGGAAAATACATATAAGGAGACCAATCAAATAGTTAAGGAGTACATGTATAAACCTCTGTAGACAGGATCCTAAGTCAGAACAAATCATATACAAGACAAATCATATACAAGAAAGATCCCACCTACTGCACCCAAACGCGTTTCCCTCTGTAGACGCAGAGTTCATCAGTGGGCATAGCAGAAATACATGAGGCCGGAGGTTAGTGTATCCTCCATGAGAGAGGTGCCCCTCAATTGTGACCCCTGTATTTGTCCTGTGCAGTGGGAACGCGCCCTAAGGGGCCCCATGCTAAGCAGACCAGAATTTAGCACCAATTTTCCAATGACCTCCAACACAGAAGGGGAATAAAAAATATGACTTGTATCGGAGAGTAGACATGTCTGCGTTAGTGAGAGAAATGTTGCTGTTTTTGCTTACAATAAAACAGGAAAATTTCCCTTGTGAATGCAGACATGCCTACTCTCTGCTACAAGTCATAATTTTTTTCCTTCTACCAAGTTAGCGGGAGATTTAAATGTTGTGGCTGGGAACCTGTTTTAGCATCCTTGTGAATAGTTGTGTAGCCAGGTTGTGACAATTTTTGCCACAGCGTACACCAATAACTAGCACAACACATTTTTAAATTCTCTATCTGTTTCAACTTTAAAGGATGCATCCAGTAAAAACAGCACTGTGCAGCTTAAGGCCTCAATCAGATGACATTTTCGCTACAAATTGCCAGTATATACCCTGTTTCCCTGAAAATAAGACATGGTGCATTTTTAGTTATGAAATTCAGAGTTTGGCTGCTTATGCTGAGGCTTGTGATGAAATCACTGCAATATATTAATACATGTTGATGTTTTGTTCAACCATAAATGTGAATTATTGTTCATAGAAAAAAAACATCCCCTAAAAAGAAGTCTTAGCTCGTTTTTAGGAGCAAAAATTAATATAAGACACTGTCTTATTTTTGGGGAAACATGGTATATGTACACCATCAGAAAAGTTATTCTGACAAATACCAGGCATAGCCACTTGGTTCTAAAGACTAGATATGGTCTATCTTGGACTAGATTTCGTCTATTTTACATTAGAATATGTTGTGTGGGGGCAGAAGTGTTTTAGAATACACTTTAGTGTCCTACGTGTAAAATCTATACTACAAAGAACTGGATCATGGCTACAGCTACATGTCAGAATACTACTTTTCATGATATACTAGTGATGTACAACTAAAATGTGATGTAGATGGAAATTAATGCGTCTATATTTTCAGTTATGATTGAAGTTTTTAATATTTGGTTAAAGTTCCTGTATAGAGATTTTGGTGTAAGGTAGGTGTGACATGTTTAATTACAGAACGCACTTGGTATGCAGGTCATGTATTAAGGGTAATCTATCGCCAATTTTTTCTTTCCACTAATTAAAACAAGATACTGATGCATATTTTCTTAGCAGTTTTTTTTTTTACTATTTTTTTGGTCTGTATGATTATGGGGCAGCCATCTTTCCTGAGCTGCTTTTAACAGTATTTAGAGAGATGCTTTATGGACATAGGAGCCTGTAAATAGGCGCAGACCCACTTCTGTAGGAAAATTTTCTAGGTATGTTCTGTGACCTGGGAAGAAGTGAGAGTGCAGGGAGAGGGAGCTGTGACTATCTCCTATTGTGACTGGTGGATCCTGTGTTATCTACACACATTGGTGTCACCTTTCAGTGTAAACCTACCTGTGCTGATAATGCGGAGACTACTTAAAAGCTGTATCTAAAGACCAGGAGGTGTAAGATTATTAGACCTAGTGACTAAAGTGAAAACTGAAGGGTTTCAGTCCTTAAAACAAACTTTGATTGTGATGTGTAACAATTAAAGAACATAACCAAAAATTCTTGAATATGTTTAACATGAAAACATAAGCTTAATAGGTTCTTTTCTGTGGAAATTTCCCTTTAAAAAAAGGGGTTTTTCCCCCATACTGTTTAAAGAAAAACCCGTTTTTAATTTAGTTTGGTTTTTGGGTAAGGCTTTGGGTGGTTCAATAGCAATGATGAACATAGCAGTGATTTGTTTTTAAATTTGCATGACAGTGAGTGTAGGAATGAAATCTAATATGCAGAAGGCTTTAGGTCAAAATAAAACAGTCAAAAGTAATAAAAGTAAAAAAAGATAACACTGTTCTCAGGCTGCTGGCATCCTGTATGCCAACCTGTGGTGATATCTCTCCATGCCATCAGATATGAGAGAGAACAGAAAAAGAAGGGAAGGATAGGATGGTAATCAGAGAAAAATATATTTTAAATGATCCAAACCCGGGGTGTAACACCGGGGTAGCAAAAGTAGCAGTTGCTCCGGGCCCCTGCGCTCAGGGGGGCCGCGCCCCCGGGGGAGCGCTATGGTCCCCTACCCCAAGCCCCTTTGTGCCCCCCGGGCCCTGAATTAACAGTTCACTGGGGGGGGCAGGGAGCGAGGGGGGGCAATGCTTCTGAAAAGCCCCGGGGCCCCCGGCCCCGGGGGTTCAAGGCAGCGTCAGGGAGGTACAGAACGGACAAGACGACCGTCTGCTACTTTCCCCCCCCGGCCCCCTGTGACCCTGAGCGCGCGTGGGGAGTAATCACCCCGCCGCCCGCCCCTTACCAGAGGGCGGGGAAAGAGCAGACCGGAGTGAGCGGCGCATCAGGGGAGCTTTGGACCGGGTGAGAAAACTATTTTTTATCCCCCAAAGCCTCCTTACACCCCCTAACCCTCCGCATATTCCCCCTAACCCCTGCCTTATACCCCCTAAAGCCTGCCTTGACCCCCCTAGATAGCCCCCCCACCTCCCTAGAACCCCCGAAAAAGGCTGCCTCCCGAATACCCCTATAGTACCGTAAACCCTGTTGCCTTAAAACCCTTTACCCCCCAAAAGTTGCCTCCTAATACCCCCCCAACCCTGCCTGTCTACTTAGGGGGGCCCCCTTTTTAGTACCTAAACCCTCCCCAAAACCCCCTATACCCAAAACCCCCTGTCACCTTAGGCCCCCCAAAGCTACCAAAAACCCGCTCCTAAATGGCCCCCATTAAACCCCAGGGGGACAGGCGGAAATCGGATTCTAAATATTTGTGACAAATCTCCAGGGGCAAATGGTCAGGGAAAGTCAATGGCGGCTGACCGGATGCAGAACAAAGGGGAAGTCAACGACTCGTCAAGAAACGTCATGTGGTCAAAGATTAACTACACTTTAATGACATTTGTCTGCAGGTTTGCTTTGGGGGCCCCCGGGTTCTCTATTTTTAAACCCCGATCCACTACCCTTTTGTCATAGAGTTTGGGTGTGTGCATTTGATTCACCACCTGGAAAGAAATGTATGTGATTGTGTGGCTTACTTCTGTTTAATAATTTTACAGGGAATTTTGGTGTATTAAACAGAAAAGTAAATTTTTCAAACCTTCACCAAAAGGAATAATCTTTTGGGCCCCTTGTTGTAATTGGGTATCTTTATTTTTAACTCCACTTTCAATCTTCTGATGTAACCATTAAATAAACTTGTGGTCTGTGGTGGGGTAAAAAAGGTAATGGTTAGTGGCGTCCCTATGGATTATAGGCATAGTTGATGTGTGTGGGGTGTATCAGAGAGTGATTTATAAGTCTATTGATAAAACATTTCAGTAACAATGGTTTTGGATAAGGGGGTTTTTGGGATGTTTTCCCCGAGGATTTGGCCGCGGGTTTCGGCGCGGTTACCGCGGCCAATACCTCGTCCAAATCGCACCCCAGATGCCCCCAAACGCGCCTATGGGAAACCGCGTTGCGTGTTTGAGAGGTCTCCTGTCAATTCTTGCAGCGAGTGGGTTTCGGTGTGCTTTTCAGCGCGGTTGGGGCGCAGGTTTTGTCCTGCCTATTAAATTGTATGGGTGAAAACCGCACCGAAACCCGCGCCGACAAAGCTCGTCGGGAGACGCGAGGTTTGGACGAGGTTTTGGCCGCGGCAACCGTGCTGAAACTCGTGGCCAAATCCGCCGTGTGAGCATGCCCTTAGAATCACTTGGCTACTGCAAGATTAGAGAAACCTTTTACATGACTACTACCTGTGATAGAAATGTGCACACTTGTGCAACGAGTCTTTAGAGCAAATTTTTTTTTCTCGTAAGAACTGGAGCCTGAACACGACTAACCTGAAGCTTTATGGGAACATGGCTAGACACCTCAGCTGAGAGTCACATGTAGGATTCCAAAAAGGATTGAATTCCCATGTGACCTATCTCTGCCTAGAGCCCCTCAGCACGACTCCAGATCATACATCACATGCTGATATAAAGGGGCTCTAAGCCAAGTAGGCTGCTTCAGCATGTGGGGTCATACCGTAGAGGAACCTCTGTTTTAGCATCAATCTACTTAATTCCTTGTCTCATGTGAATTTATGAACTCCTTTAACATTTCAGTACAACATAAAAGTGCTTAAGATTGGCACATCTCAAGTAGAAGTGTTGATAATGCCATCACCTAGGACATGAGGTTTTCTATTGGTAATTCATTTTTTTTTTTATACATTGTAGGGTCTCAAAATAGAATCCAACAGATCAAAGAGGTTCAAAGTAAGAAACGTCTGCCCTTTAAATCATGGAACAGCCAGATGTACCCTGTCTGGAGAGGAAGTGAAGCTCAGAAGAAAGACTGTTGGAAAGGTCAGATAATAAGTATAGTGTATTCTCCCCAAATATTATCAAAAAGACTTCAAACTTGTGACCTTGCCTTGTACTAATCCTGCATATAATAACTGCCCTCTAATGTGCATTATTTTATAATGCAAAAACTAACAATTTAATTTGAGGTCATATAATTTTTTTTTAACTGTATTTTTATTAGAAAGTTTAATATACATACATTACCAGCAATGAGAAACAGAGCAAATTATTCCCCATAAAATGCTACAGTCACGACTGCTTCAAAAAGTTGCATAATTCAAATGAAAAGAACAAGTGTTATTCACTTCTCATATTATAAACACATAAAACACTAAATTGTAGGCAAAAAAACGTACATAAGTAGACAAGACACAAAAGGAAAGGGTACACAAGGTCTCGTAGTAGAAAATAGAAAAGGGCTACTCCCAAGTCTTAATACGAGTACATATTTGAGAGTCAGGAATACATCCAATATGGCAACACAATCATTGTCCCTAATCCAAGAAGCGGACATAAATATCCCACAATGACCACACTGCATCAAAAGTATCTACAGTATTATTCTGAGTTGTTCAATAATTCTTATATCCTTAATGCGTTGAATCTAATTTTTTTTTTTTATAAAAATTTGCTAACCAGGAGGCCAAGTGACCTTCAATCTCCAGAATGATGCCCCAACATTGACTGGTGCTAAGGCAACATTTTTTATACAGCTGAACTTCCCGCACAATCAAACTGTGTTGCCTGATGGCCAGATTGTATGGAGTCAAAACTGCACAAGCAATGGTAAGAAGTGCATGATCATTTTGTCTCCTATAATAATTCTGTAATTTGTAAACTACAATGTAGTAAAGGAACAATGTTAAATTGCTGTTATCGAAACTATACACATAGGTACCTCGATGTCAGCTGGGGAGCCAGTTTACCCTGATGAGTCATCAGAAGGTTCAAAATGTACTTTTCCAGATGGCAGTCCTTTTCCACGTGATGCCGAGAAGAGCCGCAGCAAATTTGTCTATGTCTGGCAAGCATGGGTTGGTTTCTTTAATAAATTATTTACTGGTCAGTTAAGAGTCGTCATAGCTTCAGTTATTCCCATGTTTTCTTCTAGGAAAATACTGGCAGGTTATAGATGGACCCTCTTCCAATCTAACAGTGGAGACAGATGGCATTCCACTTGGCACATACACAATGGATGTTGTTGTGTATCACTACAGAGGCCGACAGAAATTCATCCCCATTGGCAGTACAACCTCTCAATTTGCTATAACTGGTATGGAGTCTGTAGAAGTTTCATGTTGCATGCTTTAAAATTTAAACCCTTACTGGAACCTGTTAATGAACAGAAGATGCATTTTGATGGACTACAAAATGGTTGCTAGAGAAATATTTTGCACCAATGTCAGACTTTCTGGGATCTGTTGTAGTTAAAGGATATCTTATGCAATTATTTTTTGCTAATTAAAGCAAGATACTGAAAATTAATTTTTTTCTTAACTGTTATTTTCTGACTAGACTTTAGTTCTGTTGTCTGTATTTGATTATTGTGCCTGTGCTGCTCTTAACAGCATTTAGAGAGATGCTTTACAGCAGCTACATGAACATAGGAGCCTGTGAACAAGAGCAGACCCATTGACTTCTATAGGAGAGTTCTCTAGTCTTGCTCTGTGACTTGGGAAGAAATCAGAGTGCAGGAAGGAGGGTCAGCCGTGACGATCTCCTATTGTGAATTGTGGATCCTGTTTTATATATACACACTGGTGTCTCCTTTCAGTGTAACCCTGCCTGTGTTGAGGATGAGGAGACTGCTAAAAAATTTGGAACAGGAAGTGTCAGACTACTAGGTCTAGTGGTCAAAGTGAAAGCTGCATGAATTTAGGATTTTTTAAAGAAAAATATTGATATGGAAAACGAAAAAAAACCCCAAAAAGCTGAAATTCTTAAATGCGTTTAACATAAAAACCCGAGTTAAATAGGTCATTTTCTGATGATGCATTCCCTTTTAATGTCTGATCTTTGAAGGGAGCACTGGTCACTTGTACAGCTGATCCTCTAACGCTTGTGCTGAACTAAGTTTTCATGGTATGTTTCTGACATGTGCCTTAATTTTGTATGTTACAGATCAGATTCCAATCTCAGTATCCATATCACAAGTTCTTGATCTGGACCAAGAGGACAAGCGCTTCGTTCAGAACAGAGCAGTGGCCTTCTCTGTAGCTGTTCACGACCCAAGCAAATATCTCCAGACATCTGACATATCTTTCTCCTGGGACTTTGGAGATGATAGTGGTACACTTATAACTCGGAATACAGGTGTTACTCATACATATGTTTCTTCTGGTGTGTTTAAGGCGAAAGTTGTTGTTCAGGCTGCCATACCGATCTCTCCATGTGGTAGCGCTACTCCTATGGTAACAACTGCACAGAGTGAAGTGACTACAAATCTACCAGCACAACCTACCACTGTAGCTGCCACAACAAATGCTGGACAATTGACAGGTATGTTCTGTCCTCCAGTCTTTACTGCTTAATATAATGTGGTGGTTTTTTTTGGTGGCACTAATTCCACCCTGCTAATTAAGGCAATACAGAAGATGTCAGACACTCTTCCCAATAGTGATCCCAAGAACATGGGACAGTGTTACATAAAGTGGATGAAGCCAGTTTTTACTTTTATTCTCTTATTGGACTCCATAGACTCAGCCTAAGTTTATTCACACTATCAGTCATTGATTTTGTTTCGATATTCATGGAATCTGAATAAACATATCACGGCAAAAAATAACCCAATTAAAACATAACATTTAATAAATATACATTAAAAATCACAAATAACGATATCCCCACCAATCAAAACAGTACCAATTAACCCCGGGATAGAGTGAGGACTTACGGTTTTATGATCCTCAAGTAAAAAGGCAGAAAGGAGGCACAAATACCTAAAATGGAAATAAAGAGATCCTATCCTAAATAACTCTGCCTAAATGCGGGGACATCGCCTCAAAAAGGGCGGCTCCGCCAGGTAACCTAATCTCTAGGGCAAAACCTAACAATACAAATAGCAATAGAGTAAGAATGTATATTTATTAAATGTTACGTTTTAATTGGGTTATTTTTTGCTATGATATGTGTTTTGAAACCCAATGGTTTTCATAGTTTTTTGCTTTGATTTTTGAATCTGAATAAACCCCAATTCATAATCCCTAGAAACTGCCGATAGGCCTTTAAAGGGGTTGTCTCACTACAAGGATTGCTTTTTCTGTTAAAGATCTTGCAAAAACAAGTCACTTTGCAATATGTGTCCATTAAAGGAGTTGTCTCCATTCAGAGTTTCAGAGATGCATGAATGAAATACTCTGTCACTCCCTGGTTCAGACTGACTCATTTGCATAAGCATTTGCCATGCTGTGCTTTCAGATGCTAATTAGATCAGATTAGCTTCTCAAACTACTAACAGGACTTCTTATCTGATCCCCAAAACAAAAGCCCTAATTACAGTTCTGTTTATTTTACATAAATCAAGCTTTTTACTGCTGAGCAGCACAGGACACTGCAGGGACCTGTGTGATGAAGTCACTCACTGTTATCTCATTGAACAAACAGCAGGGGGAGAATTGTTTACAGGTCGGTTACTGAGGGAACTGAAATAGCCAGGGAGGTCATAAATTCACTTGTATCTCCTTAGGAAAAACAGAGGAACAAAAACAATATATTTGGAAAATGTCTTTATTTTGTGTTCCCTACAATTTGAAAGCTATTCTTTGTAGCGAGACAACCCCTTTAACAGTGTCCTTCCTATTCTGAGATATCCCCTCTTGTATGGGCTGCATCAGCTCCTCAGGTCACTATAGGTACAGACCTGTTTGATCTCTCCCGATAGGCTGCCAGCACTGGTTGCTAGAGCTACAGACCTGGCTTCTACTGCAGCCTAGTAGAAGCCAGTAAACACGCCCCTGAATTCAAACTGAAACCAAGAAAACAGGGCTGAGGTAAGATGAATCAATGTAGTGAGACAACCCCTTTAAGCTTTCTGCTATTAGTGACATCAGGTAAGCAACTTTTTAGCAGCCATGATCAATGGATGTGAATAATTCCTTCTCCTCTTGCAGTGGTTCCCAGTGGTACAGCATTGCCAATTCCAAGTAACAGCACAGTGCCAGTTCCAAGTAATGCCACATTGTCACTTGATGTAGCAGATGAACCGACTTTAAATGAGGCTTCTATTGATGACGTGGATTCTGCATCTGTGGAACCGGAAACGGATCAAACAATTGTGCCAACTGTTATTCCTGAAGCAGGAACTTCACAAGTGGTTGTGGTCAATACTGAAGATGCTGTAACAGACGTTCAGCCTGCTGATGATGGCTCACCAGCTACTCAGGATGCCATTACAAGTGGTACAAATGAAGTTGTAACAGAAGCTGCAACCAGTCTGGCTGAAAATGCTGGAACACAGCTTGCAGAGGACCTTGAAGAAGCTGCTTTGCCCAATAGTGAGCCTACGGAAGGTTCTGCTACACTGGCTCCAACAGAAGGTAGCTTCCTGTGACGTTGCATGTGTAGAGTTTTTGGATGTTTATTTTAACATGATGGTAAAGTCTCATGGTAACTCAACTAATGATGCATGAAACAAAAATGACTTTATATGTCTTGTGGGATATAGAAATTGCTTTACAACTCGGTGTATTGATGCTATTCGCTTTGCTTGGAAATAGAAAAGCCTACCACCTATCACAGGCAAGTGCCTGATCCTAAATATGTGCCTCCAGCCCCCTCATGTCACTGTGGAAGAAAAATTAAACTTCAATTCATGTTTACTTAAAGGGGTTTTGCCACAATCTCATTTTATACCTCCTGCATCCAGCTCTGTGTGCTCAGAAGGGGGCGTGTGTGATTTGTTTAAATTGCATATCATGTGACCAAGCAGAATGACATAACCATGGCTTTCCTCTCTTTAGTCAAAAAAGGTCTGTTTATGTGTAGAACTGTAAGTAGCTACAATGTAGCTCAGAGTTAAAACTTTTGCCTCCAGGCACAAGGGTCCTTGGTTCAAATCCCTGCAGGAACCAAACCTGTGCATTTTTTTTTTTTGATCAATGCACAGACCTGATTGAGGTTTCCAGGTTTCCTTTTTTAATTTATTTGCACCGTTTGACTAATTACTAAGGAGTACAGAGGACAGGAGTAGAGTGACAGCACCTGGGGTTTGACCACTCAGTAGCTTCCTGAGAGGAGAGGTGATATCTGAGCATGTGCGACCAGGACTGAGAAACTCTCAGTCCTGGTCGTATACCCTGGACACGAGGTGTAAACAATGGATCACTAAAGGAGTAGCTAAATCAAAAACGGTGCATAATTTTTAATAATGATGAATGGTGAAAATGTTTATTTAATTTACAAACTTCCCACGTCAATTTTACTTTGTGACAAACCCCTTTAATATTGCTCGGCAACAGTAAGCATGACAATGGTATCTGCAATAAGTGTTGTATATATGGATGTGTGTGTGTGTGTTGTATATTATATATATTATATTATATATTATAATTAATAATATATAATATATATATATTATATATAATATGTATATTTAAACATTTATTTACCCATGCATACAAATTTTTTCTTTACCCCTCACTGCAGTAACGGATCCGGCTGTATCGTTCACAGAAGCGAATGGAGAAGTACTATTAATTGCTAAGCGTCAAGCTCCTGAGGGGCCATTTGTTGGGTGCCTGTTATATAGATATGGGACATTTGCCAGTGATCTTGAAATTGTGTGTAAGTATCTAGTGTAACAGGAAACATAATCTCATCCACTCCATCCAACTAATGTGCTTCATGTTTTAACTTTTGCAGCTGGTATTGAAAGTGTACAGATTGTGCAAGTTGAGACAATTGTTGCTGCTGGACTTGAAAATACTGTGGATCTTACGGTTACATGCCAAGGAAGGTAAATGCAACAGAAATGGCAGGAGCGGAACGAACGTGTATATAAACTAGTACAGCGGAAGTGTGGTAACCATTAAACTTTATATTTCCAGCACACGTTAGGAATTAAACAGGTTTTCTCACTACAATTATAAGCTTTCAACATGTAGGGAACAGTAAATGAAGACCTTTAAGGTGCTTTCACACGGTGCGGTTTTTGGTGCGTTTTTGATGCGTTTTTTGGATGCGCATTAATGCCATACCTTGTTGCACAAAAAACGCATCAAAACCGCACCAAAACCGCACCGTGTGAAAGCACCCTTACTAAATACATTACAACCCCGCCCGGGTCAAAGATATTTTATCTGCTCTGAGTACATACAGGTGTGTCTAGGTTACCTCCCATATCTTCATTCCTGATTAGACTGTGAGCCTGGAGTGACATCACCACGGTCAGAGCAGACTTAGGGAGACATGTATGAAGGAAGGCGCTTTGAAGTGAATTGTCGAGTCTCGTTTTCAGTGTATAATGCAGCTGATGTATGAAAGTGTTTTTTTGATTATAAATGGAGTCTAAAGTTCGGCACGCCTCACCTATGTGTTAGGCGCATTACGAAACTTAGGCGCATTAGTAATACACCTAACACATATAATGGCTATAGATAGGCTGAAAATAAGAGAAAAGTAATTAGAATAGCACGGTAGTGATCTTGCTTGGTGCACCACAGGTCCCAGCAATACCTGTGCTGTGCTGGCTCTTGCTGTATGTAGAATAAAGGGTGAGAGCAGCAAAAATAAATTTCAAATTAAATGTAGTAACAATTAAACATTTTAAAATCTGAACATCATCATCAGTGGGTTATTTAATGTAAAACTAGTTTTAAATTCTATTAAATTCAAGTGCATTTTGTAGGAGATATTTTTATATTTTATATTAATTTTGTATGGTAACATTTTTTATTACATTTAAATAATTACATTTTATATAGTTTGATAATTATCATAAATTACTTTTTATTATTTTACTGGTGTAAATGGGAAATAAAGGACATTTTTTGCCCAAATGGTAAATCTAGCTCCACTTCAACTCCTCAGGCTCAGGCAGACCACATTGAAATAGATCTGCTTGTTCAAACAGTTTTCACGAACCACATTCATATATGTGTCTAATATTACGAGTGTGGTGTGACACGCCCCCAGAACGCCTTCTCATGTTAGGCGTGTCAAGTCTTACAAATAATGCGCCTAACGCATTCATTAGGCGCATTAGACATTGTAGCCTGCTAAGTTAGGTGCATTTTACACCAGAAAAGGGTGAAAAACCCGATCATACATGTCTCCCTTAATCTCTAACAAGATTAGCTTTTGTTTCCAGCTAAACAATTGTTTGCACTTGTAGCTTTGTTTACTGAAGATTAAATTCCCCACATTTGTGTGTCTAACGGCTCAGCTAGGAATAGCAGAGCTGATATGCTAGTTACTGCTGTAGAACCATCAACAGCCTGATGAGGCAGAGTTAGTTTGAAGCTGCCTTTGGCTCTGTAAAACAGCATGGTGAAAAAAAAACTTTAAGGTGGTTGCTATAGACTGTAACATGTTCTAAACTAATCTTTATCAAAAGGGAAACTCGTTTCCCAAACCACCTGTGCAATAGACTCTAGATGCTAGTATTGGTGAACTCTCAGAACAGGTCATGCAGCTTTAACTCCTCATTTTCAACTTTGCCCTAGCTGTTTAGGAGTAAGACTTATTTTGTTGGATGAAATACTTCTGACCCTTAACCAAGTACATGCCCTATCATCTAATAAGCGGAGACACTTCTGAAGTCTCAAAATGCTAAAGGTGTTAGTGCGGCACTACCCATTCATGTTTCCTAAGCAGAAAAACTAACTCAAACTTGCCATCTGAAGATCACTAAACTGCTTGAATGTGCAGATACCATTTTTAATATAATTCTCTCATTACAGCATACCAAGTCAAGTTTGTACAGTAATTTCTGACCCTGACTGTCAGAATCCGCAGCAGACTGTCTGTAACCCAGTGGAGCCGTCGTCTGATTGTCAGCTAGTACTGCGGCAAGTCTTCAACGATACTGGAGTCTATTGTGTTAATGTGTCCTTGACTGATGATGTCAGCTTGGCTGTTGCTAGTGCACAAGTTAGTGTGTCATCAGGTAAGTTGATTACTTACAAGACTAAGTACTCCAGCATAATTTCAGTTTACATTTGGCCAATTTTGTTTGAAATTGTAGACCTTGTATATAAGAAACTGTATGTTCCAGGTACTATGGCAGCATTCTCCTGCAGTGCAATATCGAACAAAACTAATGCTGCTGGTATATTCAAACATTGAGGTTTCAGCTCCACTATGGTAGCACCAAAAGTCTGAACTCCTAAACCCATCGATGTTGGAACCAAGTGGCCTAACATATCATACACCTAAAATCTATTGCAGTCTTTAAGTATATATTTTGATACAAAACAGTCTGAACATAGCCTTAATGGGGTATTAACACACTGATTAGTTTTTACATGTAGGCAAAGGTAGGTTTGTGTTTTTTTGTTTTTTTTTTAATTGCCAAATACATTGCTGTTTTGACTTTTTTTACTTTTTTCAGAGCCGGAGCAACTACCTCCTGCTTGTGTAAACAAGCTTGCCTAAGTTACTCCCTAATGTGTCTTTGCAGCACAGGAACTTGTTTGTTTCTTACTGACAAACTTTAAGGGCATGTCCCCATGGCACGGGTTTTCGGCCGGAAACCGCAAACTGCCTGAAAAACCGGCCGAAAATTAGCAGAATAGGGCGCTATAGAAAACCCGTGCAGCAGTTCCCATTGCACGGTATTTCCGCCCGGCGGTTTTTCCACCCGCGGGCCGCCCGAAGAGCATTGAGCAAGCACATTCTTCCGTCCGGTTTCCGGACGGAATATGTGCATCTCAATGTGAAGAGGGGGAGCTTTTCTCCGCTCATCGTGGAGAAAAGCCGCCCCCCCGGCTGTCGGGATGGCCACAAAACAGTGCAAATACCGGTCACATAAACCGACCGGTATTTGTCACTTGCCGTGTAAATGGCCCCTAACTCTTTACAGTTCTTTTACATTGTGCCCTGCTGTTTAGGCCCAGTCATAACTTTTCTGTTTTTCCATCTGCGTATACAAATAAGGGATTTTTTTTGCAGGACAAAATGTATGTTTTAATGGTGCTATTGATTGTACCATAAACCTAATCCTGTATTCTGCAGTGCAATAATTCTGGCAATAACAAATATGTAGGGTTTTTATGTTTTAGTACTTTCTTTAAATACTTAAATTTGCACTGCAGAGCCATCTTTGGGTTTTGAATTTTTCTTCTACAGTGTGTACCTGGGATAAAAAGTATATTTTAAGACTTTTAAGATGTGGTGATACCAATTATGTGTAACTTTTTTTTTTTTTTTTGCAGAAGGGATGATTTGAGAGAAAAAAAAAAAAAAAAAAAAAAAAATATATATTATATTATTTTAATATATATAATATAATATATATATTAATATATATAATTTTTTTTCTCCATTTATACTTGACCACTATGGGGCTCAATCATGAGGCAGCAAGTAATAGAAACAAACTCATGGCTGCTATCAAAGCCTTCATCAGCTGCCATGGTAACAGATCAACACTCTGCAATTTCACAGCAGGGGTGCTGATCAAAGTGAAGAATTTCTTATTAATTTAGACACCACAATTGTCTATAATCACCACAATTATCCACTGTTGACAAGAGGTTAGACCCTCCTATAAGCAATGTCACTCTAATATGCTCTGCTAGGAATTGCAGAGGTGATTTATCACTGCTATAGAACTGCCCACAGCCAAACAAGGCTATGAATAGCAGGCTCTGTGAAACATTGACATGGGGTAAACCCATTTAAATAGGAGAGAATGAACCAAAAATTCTCAAGTTATGGGTAAATTCACCTTGTAATCTGCACATTTAAAATCTGTAGCAGAATGCAATTGAATTAAATGAACAATCTAATCTACTGTGCAGAAAATGTCCATGCTGAAAGTAAAGTGGTATGGATTTCAAATTGGTAGGAATGTCCATTCTTATGTCTGTTTCCCTATACTTTAGGTGCAGCATCTTCAGTCAGTGGGATTGCTGTTACAATTGGTGTACTCCTGGTAGCCCTGGCTGTAGCCACTGTAGCTTACACTTACAGGTGAGAGGTTATGTCATCTGCTTGGGGGTAAACTTGTGAGTAAATATGTTGCCAATATTAATAATCCTCCATACTAGTATCCCAAAATGGGAACTTCTAGATTCTTTGCAGATCATTCAACCCTATTGCAAAGACTGCTGCTGCCCCACATGAAGCTTACTGGATGTGTAATTCTGTGTCTCGTGATTATGTAGAACATTCTAGTCTTTGAAATTCCTGCATATACTGAACACTTTAATTTCTGTTTATAAACTCAACATGGAGAAAACTGAGTAACTCTCCACCATCCCACTCCATCCCATTACCAGATCTATGTGAAACGGTCAATATCTCTACACTTTTTCCCAGTGCCTCATTCACTGCCTTGTGATAACCTTTGACTTTGGCCTGTCCTCTAAAGTCCAAGAACTTTCCACCTGAAACATTTCTCATATTGACTTGTTAAGTAACTCTGTACAAAAATGCTATTCATGACCTCTTTTATCTTCTGCCTTGCATCTTTTTTGCCGCCTCCTAACACTCTTGCTCCACTTTCATCCATCCTTAACTCTGCTGCTCCACTGGTTCACCTCTCTTCGCTTCTCTACCAATTCCTTCACTGGCTACCCATTGCCTCAGGTTTAAATTCAGGCTCTCCATAACCCTGCCTCCTCCATATATCTCTGTCCTCGTACAATCTCCAATCCTTTACAGGATGTTTTTCCCTGCTCGTCTCTTGTCAGCTCCTCATACAATAGTCTCCAAGATTTCTCCCGTGCATCCCCCATACTCCGAAACCCACTACCACAACACATCAAACTTTCACCACTTTAGAAGTAACCTTAAAAAACCCATCTCTTCAGCCTAGATTAACCCTGCTGTATGTGCCTCCCCTTCTGTCTCATTCCTCCACCCTTCTAGATTGTAAACCATCGCAGGCAGGGTCCTCTCTCCATCTATACTAGTTATTTGCTGTACTTGTTTTGACCTCCCGGAATGAATTGAGCTTTAATATAATAAAAGGGAAGGTAATTTCTGGCACTAACATGGAAGGGAGAGGCATGAACCGTACATCCTCATACTATACGTTGATCTAATGCTTCTCAGCAAAACTTTAACAAAAATGAACAGGAGGTTCTTAGTATACTTTTTGATCAAACAGTATAGGCCCACTTGTCACTGCACGGCGACCTCTATAAAATGGGTCCCTACACTAAATGGGGGCAACACTGCATGGCGGCCACCACCGCAGCAAAAACCGCACAGAGCCGGGGGGCTAGGCCTGGCAGCAGTGGTGCTGCGGACCACTGGGTTATGCCCCTTGCTTGTGTGGTTATTGCTGTGGCGGTGGCCACCATGCAGTGCTATATCCATTAGTGTAGGGACCCACTTTAAAGAGGTCGCCGTAAAGTGGCAAGTGGGCCTATACCATTTGATCAAAAAGTATACGAAGAACCTCATGTTCATTGTTTTAATTTTCGCTGAGAAGCATTAGATCAACATATATTTTGAGGATGTGAAGTCCAAAAATCTTTCACCCTTCCTAGTAATTTCTGGCACTAGCCTTCGAGGGCATGACCTATGCACGGTCTACTGCATTTCCATTCTGACTAAAGGTTCTTACTGGCTCATTTTTTGTTTTTTTATATCCAAACCTTAGACACCTGAAGACGTACTCTCCTCTCAGAACACAACATTCGTCAGTCAGTTGGTTTCCTGATCGTCCGTCCCTTCGTCTTTTTATTCAGAATGCCCTTGGACGCTCCATTAGTGGGGAAAATAGCCCCCTTTTAAATGGTCGAGTGGTCTGACACAAAAACGACAAGCACATGTTTTCCTGAAGGTTGGATGGCAGGATGTCCTTTTTATATAAAATGTCTTAAATGTGTAATGGCAATATACAGTAAATACTATGCGACTGTTACACTATGTAAGGTCCAATGCATTTCTAGCACTAGATGAATTGTCTTCAATCAGGAGTTGTTGCAATGTTTAAGGTTGAGACTGTTTTGCCAATAAACATAATAAAATCTGAACTCTTGTCCTGCTTCTGTATTCTGTGGCTGCCAAATACTTTATTAGCCGTAAAGGGGGCGTGCCAAGAAGTAAGTTCCTTTACTAACAGGCTGATACTCCCCTCTTAAGGCTTGAAACAAGGGAGGCTGTGTTTCAAAAAAAAAAAAAAGTACCTCCTCTGTGATGTCATCACTCCACCTCCCATGCACGCTCCTGATATTCAGTCTCTGTAGTTGAATAAACATTGTTTGGCTAATCCACAGGGGATAACTGTATTGTGCACAGGAGAGAAGATAAGCTCCGAACAGCCAGCGTTCTTTCATTTGTTCACAAACTGATGTGGGGGAGGGGGGTTGAGCAGGGATCCAGGTAGCGTCTGCATGTTTACTCAGATAATTACATTACAACCAGTGGATTCTCTATACAAAAGACACAGGATATTTTCTCCCCAATCCCTTCAAAGCTCGTTCATGTTCCCTGCCATCGGATAAGAAGTGCAAACAACACAAGTGTGGCCAGATCAGCGCTTGTCAGCTCCTGGTCGTGTCTAATGTAAACTGTCAGGAAACTAAGGGCATGTAAGGAAGGCTTTAGATCTCACAGGCAACACTTTTTTTAATGATATAGATTTAGAAAATTGATACCCATTTTGGAGGATCCCACGTCAACATTAGATCGTGGCAAAACACCATTAAGGCATGGAAAGTCAATCTTTCACACTTTACAACCTGATACCATTATGCTTTAGACCTAAAATTTAATTTGTATTGATCCAGAAAGACTATAGTTGCACACGGTTTAAAGAAAAACAAAAAAGGGGCACAAGCCTAATATTAGCAATGACAGCCACATGATTTCCTGGCTTTTGATGTGCAAGTCCTACATGCCCATTCACTTCTAGTGTAATGTACTTTGTGGAGTTTTGGTACAAACTCTACAACAAGTACTGTCTGAATTACCCCCAATAGAGCATCAAATTGCATTTCTGGGACTCTTCTGTACCACAGTAACTTTTCAATTTTATTTGAAATTTTTGTTTCTGTTCTACTCAATGTATTCACTTCCTTTGATAAAGTACCAGAGTTCTTGTAGCTCTGTACTCTAGAGCTAGAAGGAATCTGTGCTGCCATATAGCTTCCTACACACAGCTTTGCAGTTATATTGCACCAGTTCGGAGGTGATCACTCTTTGCATTAGAACTACTTTTTGGAAAGCCTGAATTAAGGTGCTATAATAGATTGTCAATGGGCTCCAAGTAGACCTGTGATTAGTATGGACAGCAATTAGGGAATTAGTGTGCCAACAGGCTACGACCTTATTCCCTCCTTGACATTCCAGCATGGAAATACTGAAGCAATACTGTCACTGTAATTTTCAGTATTACTGTTTTTATTGGTCAGTTTTCAGTATTTAAATTTACATTGAGCCACTCACGTACTGTGTATCTCTGGAGTTCCAGAGACCAAATTACAGATCCTTACGGTAGTGGAAGGTAATAACCACAAAACATAATTAATAAATATATGCATTAAAAAAAGTACTGTATGTGCAAATATAAGGTGGTGTGATTGGATCTATACAATAATGTTGGGCCCCATTTCTTTCATTTAAAGGGTAGGAACAGCACAAGGAGGCCAAATATATAGATAAGAGTATGCTATAATGGCACTAGTGTAACATCAGGAAGACTTGTGATCTGCCCTTTATAAAACTGTAAAGACTGGAATACTGAGGCGAAAGAATAAGGGTAGTTAATCCACTTCAGTGGGTGACTGAATACTTAAGTAACCTTCATGAAAAGTGATTTTCATGAATAGGTTGACTTCCACAACAGAAAAATTCTGTCTGAGCCGCGCCTTACAGGTATTTTAAGAGCCGTGTATCCTACCTAAAGATGGGGGGAGGTGGGAATTAATTGGTAAGTAGTAGTTGTTGGTTATTGTTTAAACTGAAATTTGGTATATTGTGGTTTAACCCTTTATGGTCTAAGCCTGTTTTGGACTTGATGACCAAGTCTTTTTTTTTCTTCAAATCTGACGTGTAACTTTATCGGGGAATAACTTGTTTGGTTTTACCTATTTATTTGAATTTGAGAATGTTTTCTCATGACACATTGTACTTTAAGTTAGCAATTCTTTTTTTGTTGAAACAGCAATCCTTGTTTGTTTGTCAAAATTTGGATTTTTTTTTTGCCATTTTCAAAGTTTAAAAATTTGTGTGTAAGACTTGTAGTCATACCCAAAAAATTAGTAAATAATGAACATCTTCTTTATTTTGGCATTTTTTTTAAACAATCTCCTATTCTTTAGGAGGCCTTTAAATTGTGTAGCAAATTTTAACTTTTTTTTTTTTGTTACACCCCCATAAATGACTCCATCTAAAAAAACTACACCTGTCAAGGTGTTCAAAACAAAACTTAGGGCCAAATGTATGAAACTGTTTAGGTCTAAAACTCGCTCTTTTGCCCATAGTAACCTATGGGCAAAAAAGTGAGTTTTAGACCTAAAAAGGTTCATACATGTGGCCCTTAATGTTTGTTAACCCTTTAGGTATTTCACAAAAAATTAAAGCAAAGAAGAGGTGACCTTTCAAAATGTCACTTTTCTTGCAGATTTTCAGCTTTTATGCATTATTCACTGGAAGGCGTTAGATAACGCAACTCAATATTGATTCTCCAGAGATTCCATATGTGGCCCTAGTGCGCTATTTGGCTCGACCACAAGCCTCAGAAGTAGGCTACTGGATTTTGGGGTCTCCTTTTCATAAGGATACATTTAGGCACCATTCCAGGTTTGCGGACATCCTAGGGTGCTAAAACTTAATAAAGTCCCATAAGAAGACCTAATTTGGAAAAATACACCACTAAAGGAATATATCCAGGGGTGTACTGAGTATATCGACCCCACTGGTGTTATACAATTTTTTTTTTTTTAACATTAGGTGGTGAAAATAACATATAATTTTTTTTCCAATTTGCAGTTTCAGCTGAAAATGTTAAATTTTTACAAGGAATCCTGGAAGAAAGCACTCCAAAATTTATTACACGGTTTCTTCCAACTTAGGCAATACTCTACATGTGGGTGTAAACTGCTGTTTAGGCGCTTGGCAGGCCGTAGAAGGAAGGGAACGCTATTTGGCTTTTGGGACGCAGAATTTGGTGGGTGCCATAGTGCATTTTCAAAGCCCCCAAAGTACCAGAATAGGTGAAACCTTCCAGAAGTCACCCCATTTTGGATTAATCACCCCTCAGATCTCATCTAGGGGTGTATTGTGCAATTTGAGTGCACAGGTGTTCCACAGTGTCTTTTGTTTTTTTTGGGGGGGGTGTTGAGCTTAGGTCCATGGGGGAAAAAAAATCTACAATTCCACCATTGTTTTTTGGGTTTCATTTTTACAGCATTCACTGTGCTATATAAATGACAAGATAACGTTACTATGCGGTCGGTACAGTTGCAATGATATAAATTTTATAAACTTTGTTTTTGCTTCTTTTACACAATACAAATGGGTTTGTAAAAAGAAAAATAGCTTTTTATGTTGTCAAAGTCTGAGAGCCATACATTTTTCTGTATACGGAGCTGATTAAGGGCTTTTTTTTTGCGAGATGAGTTGATGTTTTCATTGGTACCACCATGGGGTACATATGACTCTTTGATCTTTTTTGTCAAGGTTTTTTGGAGGCAGAATGAACAAAATACAGCAGTCCTAGTAGTGGTTTTTATTTTTTTATAGCGGTTACCATGTGGTATAAATGACATGATAGTTTTACTCAGCATGATGATACCATTTGGATACCCAATTTTAATATATATATATATATATTTTATATATATATATATATATATATATATTATATATATTATATATATATATAGTTTGTAGATGTTTTACTGCTTTTACACAAGAACACTTTTATTTTTAAAAGAAAACATATTTTTGCATCACCATAGTCTGAGAGACATAATTTTTTATTTTTCTGTGTACAGAGCTGTGTAGGGCCTTTTTTTTTCCTGGCTTGAGTTGACGTTTTTATTGGTATCATTCTTGGGGGACGTATGCCTGATCGCCTTTTAATTAATTTTTGGAAGGCAGGGTCAAGAAAATACAGCAATCTTGGTAGTCTTTTATTTATTTTTTACAGTACTCATCGCACAGTACGTGACATGTTAGTTTTACTCTGCTGGATAAAACGATTGTGGCTATACCCAATTTATATTGTTTTTTTAATATTGTAGTTTAAAAAACACATTTTTATATTGTGTAAAACAATATTTATGCATCACTATCTGATAGCCATAATTGTTTGTTATTTTTCCAGATACAGAGTTGTATAAGGGCTTTTTATTTGCAGGATAATCTGACTTATTGGTACCACTTTGGCATTTAAACGACTTTTTGCTCTCTCTTTACTCCATTTTATATGCGGCTGGATAAGCAAAATTTGCTATAAAGGGCGGTGTGCATGTTAATGTATTTTTTTTTTAATACTTTTTAATTTTTTTTAATTTTATTACTTGTCCCACTCGAACTATACTCAACGATCATTAGGTCTCTGGTATGAGTCAGGTGTTATTTCGTTGCTGGGGTTCCGATGGAGGAAAGAGGAACTCCCTCCCTCTGTCATACTCCTTAGCTGCTGCAATCAATATTTGCTAAGAGGTTAGATTGCCAGGATTGGAGTTATCTCCGCTCCTGACAGCAAGAACTCTATTAGTGGCAAAATCCGTAAAACGTATTTTAGCGTCAAAATCCATTAAAAACGTATTTTAGCGTCAAAATCTGTAAAACGTATTTTAGCTTCAAAATCCATAAAAAAAGTATTTTTAGCGACAAAAGTGAGATAACTTTAATAGTGCCAAAATCCGTAAAAAACGTATTTTAGCGCCAAATATCTGTGAAAAAAGTATTTGTGACGACAAAAGCGAGACAACCCTATTAGAGGCAAAATCTGTAAAATATACGGATTTTAGCGTCGAAATCCATTAAGAAAACCTATATTAGCTTCAAAATCTGTAAAAAAAAAAAAATAAATAAATATTTTTGGCGACAAAAGCAAGATAACTCTTAGCAACAAAATCCATAAAAATAAGGATTTTGACGCTAAAATCCATAGAAAAATGGACTTGAAGGCCAAAATCTATGAAAAAAACGTATTTATGTCGACAAAAGCGAGAATTTTATTAGCGTCAAAATTCGTAAAACAATTACACGATCACATATAAATGCAGCAATGTGCTTTACACATCCTTTTATAGGGTGGAGTTAAATTCAATGGCTTAATTTATGCATACATTAAAAAAAAGGCTTGAAGACCAGGAAAAAACTTGTGTAAAACGCGCCAAAAAACGTAAATCGCGGTAAAAAGCGGCCGTTTTTTCAGCTGCTTTTGGACAGAAAACTCAGTTTTATGAAAATTTTTGGTAATTCGTTTTCCTTTAGTTTTTTTTCCACTGCAGTGTAGACATAGCCTTAAGCCCACAAAAAAATTGGGGTGGAAACCCAAAAGAGGTTATTGGCAGAAAATTCCACTGTGGCGCAAATTTAAAAATAAGTTTCTTTTTATTCTTTGAAAAAGTACTAAAATATAACAAATTCCAAGAATAACAATGAACTTCATAAAAAAAAAAAAACGCACCCTCCCCGAAAAAGTGGCGCAATTATGGTTTTCACATACCGCCTCACAATTTTTTTTGTTTCCCAAAACATTGTACAGTCAATAGCACCATTAAAAATGATATTTTGTACTGTAAAAAACAAGCCATTTATGTCTTTAGATGGAAAATAAAAAAGTTATGGCTTCTGAATGTCGTGAAAGATATATTGAATGCAACAAAAAATAAGCTGCATCTTCAAAGGGTTAAATTTTTTAAGATCCTTTGAAGATCACTGTCTTGTCCGTAGAAAAATATTTCTTGTATAACATCTTCCAAAGAGAGCTACTACCATCACATATACTCTGTTCGCCTCTGAGAGGTATCGCCTGGTTTCTTCACCCTTCTACCACATAGCATAGGAATACCAGACAAGAGTGAGGCTTTTATTTTGGTCACTTACTGTATATAGTGCCAGCATAGAAGAGGATAGAAATCAGGTTTTTAAATAGTGTGTATAGAGGTTAAGAGTTATACATAATAAAAGTTACGTTTTAGTGTTTTACAGATAGAGAACTGATAGAGTTTAATTTGCCTATGGCAAAATAGTAGATATAGTGAAAAAAGTCACTCTTTGTTCTCTTGCGAGATTCCCAATTTTTTGGAGACTATGTGACAAGCATAGAAGAAACCCTACTGTTTACTGAAGTTAACCTGTGTGAAGTGCTATCTTTTATGAACATTTTTCTGCATTTATTTATATAGTAATAACTAGAGATGGACGAATTGATTCTAACGAAGTGGAATTCGTTTAGAATTTCAGGAAAACTTCGGTTCTGAACGAAGTCGAAGTTTGGGGTACTTCGGGTGAACGAAGTGTGCTTTTGATTGATAAAATGGCTGCGAGCACATGGCGCTACATGGGGCAAAGCACTCTGGGAGGAAGAAGGGCATAGCCTGCATGACATGTGCAGAGATGAAGCCAATCAGAGACCGGCGGGATTCTGTGACGTCACCGCACTATATAAGTCCGGGCGCGACGCCGGGAGCTCACACTCCTCTCACTGTACTGATCAGGGAAGGTGCTGCCGCGGCTGATAGCTCTTACTGAAGAATTGATTTTTATACAGCGATTTTTGTGGGGTGTCTCAGCTTGTCTCAGAGACTGTTCTCTTAATGTTCTATTTCTGATTTTTTGGGTATTGGATCTGAAATCCAGTGTGCGTCCACTGCAGCTGCATATACATTCAATATCCAAGTGGGATCTAAGCCAGTTCCTGTTGTATTCATTTAAAGAAACAGCGTTTTTACAATACAAATACCACTTCATTTTTGGCTGCTCAATTCTATTGCGCAATTTACATCCAGGGGTTAATTAAGCGTTGTTTTGCTGGTGTGCTGACCCCAAGAAACCGTCATTTTCAATGCAAAATATATACATTTTTCCTGTAGCATAATTCACAAGCGAAGGTTAATTACAATTTTATCTCTGTTGTGTGGCGTAGAAAACACGCAATTGTAACACGCTACAAAGCTACTAGTTTGTGGTGGCCCAATTGTTTGGCGCAATTTACATCCAGGGGTTAATTAAGCGTTGTTTTGCTGGTGTGCTGACCCCAAGAAACCGTCATTTTCAACGCCAAATATATATATTTTTCCTGTAGCATAATTTCAAAGCGAAGGTTAATTACAATTTTATCTCTTGTTGTGTGGCGTAGAAACACGCAATTGTAACACGCTACAAAGCTACTAGTTTGTGGTTTCTCAATTCTTTTGCGAATTTGCATCCAGGGGTTAATTAAGCGTTGTTTTGCTGGTGAGCTGACCCCAAGAAACCGTCATTTTCAATGCCAAAATATATACTCTTTTCCTTTAGCATAATTCACAAGCGAAGGTTAATTACAATTTTATCTCTTGTTGTGTGGCGTAGAAAACACGCAATTGTAACACGCTACAAAGCTACTAGTTTGCGGTTGCTCAATTCTTTTGCGCAATTTACATCCAGGGGTTAATTAAGCGTTGTTCTGCAGTTGTACTCAGTAAAAGAAACTTTGTTTTTCACCGCCACAGAAGAAATTCTGTAGCATAATTCATATCCGAAGGTTAATTAAGCCTGTTTGTGCTTTTATATTCAGTTAAATTAACAGAGTTTTTTAAGGCACATACAAGTCAATTTTTCCTGCCCATTTGTGGAGCGCAATTTATATCCAAGGGTTACCCAAGCTTCTAAGTGGGTTCTTTTGGCGTCAAATACAGGGTGTGTATTTATCATATACAGATATCTTCATCAAACTGTGTCTGTACATTTTAGAACAAACAGTATGTCAGACAGAGAGGTGGCAGGTTCTTCACCTGCGAGTGGCAGAGACACAAACATTCCTGAAGCAGGTCGCAGCACAGCAAGGGGACGTCGCAGCAGGGGTCACTCGGTGAGGCCACAACTGCCGCTGTCATCTAGCGGCCGTGTGTTGTTCAGCAACCCAATGGTTCTTGATTGGTTGACTAGGTCATCCACTTCCTCCCAGATGACATCTGACAACCCCAGCCAAGAGTCGGTGGGAACGTCAGACACAACCCTTAGTTGGCATGGCCCGGGAGCGGGTCAGCGGCCCTCATCTGTCCTCAACCCGCCTCTGTCCCATCCGGTTCCCTCAGCCAGAGATCTACTATGTGGTCTGGGCTCAGCGCCACTATATAGCGAGGATTAACAATTTGAGGAGGGCAGTCAGCAGCTACTTGGCAGCGAAGAAATGGGGCCAATATCCCCTGCTTCTTGCAGTAGGCGGCAAAGTATAGATGTTGAGAGTGGCATGGGAGGTCATGTTGTGAGGAGTCAGCCTCTGCATACTGTAAGAAGGCACAAGGTGCCGTCCTGGATGGCAGATACATGTCACCGAGATTCCTGATCTCGGTGAAATAAAGCCTGCTAGTGTTGTCAGTATTGCTAGGGTACTGACGTTTGGTTTATTCCTAGTAGTATGACTGCTAAATAGCGGTCGATCCGGGCCAGGCTTTTATTGGAGCAGTCCAAAGAGTAGGGTGGGTGGACTGCTCCCAGGTATCGGGCCCAGGTTTTGGCCAGGCTACTTAAGGCAGGAAGTCTGGAGAATCAGGGGAGGTGTGTGCTCAGTCAGTGAGTTTGGTCTGACTGGAGGGAAGGTGGAAATGCTGGGCTCCTGCCTGCAATCTACCGTGTGCCAATTTCCCCAAGCTGGGTGAGGAGGAACCCAGGGATTCTATGAATGGTGTGTACACTGAACTGTGTTTGTTCATTTCAAGCTGAGTAGCCGTGTTGTTTTGTTTTACATCTATGAACTGTGGCTAAATAAAAAGCCAAAAGTGCTCCACGTGTGCGAGGACATTGTTATTTCTATTACCACTGAGTTGAATCCCACAGTGGTTGGAGGACGCGGGCACGATCCGCTGTGTATGTCCTGGGTTAATGCAGCAAAGAGCCAAGCTACAACTGCTAATATGGAGGAGCTGATTAAGCACCTGGTTCAGGCGAACCTCCAGCAACAGCAAGCCACAGCGCAGCAGCAGAAAGCTCATGGGGAAGCCATGCAGGCGCAGAGACAGGCCACGGAACAGCAGCAGAGGGCTCATACTGAAGCCCTGCAAGCGCAGCAAGCTACGAACCAGCTGCTGATGCAGCAGATGGCCATGTTAACGGATGCCGTGCGGCCCCGGGAAACTCCAGCTCCGCCGTCACATGATGCAGGACATCGGGCCAGGAGGACCGTCAGGGAAGCCCTCCAGAAGATGACTCCGGAAGATGACATCGAGGCGTTCCTCACCGTGTTTGAACGAGTCGCCGACCGGGAGGCACTACCACCGGAGCAATGGGCTGAAGTGCTGGCCCCGTATCTGACTGGGGAGCCCCAAAAGGCCTATTACGACCTCGCCTTACAGGACGCTAAGGAATATTCTAAGTTAAAAGCAGAGATCCTGGCGCGTCTGGGGGTGACATTGGCGGTCCGGGCTCAGAGGGTACACCACTGGGCGTACAGTAGGTCCAAGCCTCCTAGGTCACAACTATTTGACTTGTTGCATCTGGTCCAAAAATGGCTGCAGCCCGAGATATGCTCCCCAGCGCAAATGGTGGAGCGGGTGGTTATGGACCGTTTTATGCACTCGCTGCCGCATTCTGTACAGTGCTGGGTTGCACAGGGTGACCCCCAAACGGCAGATGACCTGGTGGGACTGGTAGAGAGGTTCCATGCTATGGAGAGATCCCTGGGGGCACCAGGGGACCTGAAATCCCCATACTGGGAGGGCCGGAGAGACTGGGAAATCAAGAAGCCAGAGCCCAAGACTACCCGGGAGGGTCATGCCAAGGCCAGGAGAGGCCCAGACCAGTGCCCAAGGAGATGCCCGTAGTATTATATGCTGGAGATGTCGGGGCCCGGCCATATAGCCACCCGTGCCCTCTCACGTCGGAACCAATGGACTGCTCTGTGACCCGCCGCAGTTCTTTCTTTGCGCAACTGGCGTGCAGCGGGTCTAACAATGGGGAGGAACACCAAATGAGTAAAATCATATTGAATGGCATTATGGTCTCTGGGACTGTTGGACTCAGGGAGTGTGGTCACCCTGATTCTCAGCCTCGCTCCCACATGTGTTGGTCCCTGGGAAGAAAGTGGGGGTCACATGTATCCAGGGGGGACACCCGGGTTTACCCAGTGGCTCAGGTTAACCTGGAGACAGGGTGGGGTACTATATCCCACCATGCTGGGGTTGTGCGAGAACTATTACATGATGTGATTGTGGGTCGGGACTGCCCTTTATTCTGGGACATGTGGCAGAAATCTGTTCTGCCAGGTCACCCAGGGGGTCTGGACCAGGCCACTGGGGGGGAACCTAAGAGCCCAGAGTTTCCTTTCTCGGTCATGGTGGGGGACAATGAGGAAGGGGACTCCTCAGAAGAAACTGTTCCTGATTTGGGGGTATCCAGGCAAAATTTTGGTACCGCCCAACTCCAGGACTTGACCCTAAAAGGGGCTAGGGAAAATGTGACGGTCCTCAATGGGGTACCCCAGGTGTCGGGAGCAGAGGATCGGTTCCCACACTTTGCCCTAAATCACAACCTATTATACCGGGTGACCAAATTAGGGACGAGGGGGTGGAGCAGTTGTTAGTTCCTGGTCCCTATAGGCGTATGGTTTTGGATATGGCCCACTCCCATGTGTTGGGGGGCCATTTAGGGGCCGATAAAACTCTTCAGAGGGTACTACGAAGGTTCTATTGGCCCGGGTGCTACAGAGAAATCAAGGATTTCTGCCAATCTTGTCCCACCTGCCAGGTCACCTCCCCGGTAGCCATTTCGGAGCCCTCTGGTGCCGTTGCCGATCATAGAGGTCCCCTTTGATAGGATAGGGATGGATCTGGTAGGGCCGTTAGTGAAGTCAGCAAGGGGCCATCAGTATATATTAGTCATTGTTGATTATGCTACCCGTTACCCTGAAGCCATTCCTCTACGGAACCCCTCCTCCCGAAACATTGCAAGGGAGCTGCTCTACGTCTTCTCCCGAACAGGAATTCCTAAGGAGATCTTGACGGATCAGGGAACTCCGTTCATGTCAAAGGTAATGAGGGAGCTGTGCAGAGTGTTAAAGGTTACACAACTGCGCACTTCAGTCTACCATCCTCAGACGGACGGTCTCGTTGAGCGCTTCAACAAGACCCTGAAGGCCATGCTGAGGAAAGTGGTAGAGAAGGATGGGCGAGATTGGGACTGCCTATTACCCTATTTGCTATTCTCAATCCGAGAGGTACCCCAATCCTCCACAGGGTTTTCACCTTTTGAGCTTCTGTATGGTCGGCATCCTAGGGGTCTCTTAGATGTGGCCAAGGAAACTTGGGAGAGTGAGGTCACACCCCATAAGAGCGTAGTGGAACAGGTGGCCCACATGCAGGAAAGGATGTCCAAAGTGATTGCCAATTGTCAAAGAGCATCTCCTCCCCGCGCAAGAGGCCCAGGCAAGGGTCTATAATCGGTCCGCCAGGATCAGGCATTTTAACCCAGGTGATCGGGTACTAGTATTAGTACCACGTTGAGAGCAAGTTCCTCGCAAGTGGAGGGTCGCTACGAAATAGTGGAAAAGGTGGGGGAGGTCAATTATAGGGTTCACCAACCAGGGAAGAGGAAACCCTTCCAAATTTACCATGTCAACCTGATAAAACCCTGGAAGGAGAGAGACTCGCATGAGGGGCCTTGCCTGGTGACCAAATCGGTGACCGACATAGAAGCGGTAAAAATTCAGAGACCTTATCCCCTCCCAAAAGCAACAATGTAGACCACTATTGCAGAGGAATCAAGACCTCTTCACAGAAACGCCCGGTTGTACTAAGGTGTGATAGATCCTCACAGACCCCCCAGGTAAGAATAAACCTAAAGCCCTATAGGATTTCTGAGGCCCGCCGGGAGGTCATATCTAAAGAAGTAAAAAAATGCTAGACCTCGGGGTGATTGAGAGGTCCAAGAGTGGGTGGTCCAGTCCCATCGTGTTAGTGCCAAAACCAAATGGGGAGTGGCGGTTCTGCAACTACTATCGCAGACTCAACGACGTGTCCACAGTAGATGCTTACCCTATGCCCCGGGTAGATGAGTTAATCGAGCAATTAGGGCCGGCGAGGTATATTTAGGCACCTTTGACCTCATCGAAGGGCTACTGGCAGATCCCCCTGTCCAAAGATGCTAAGGAAAAGACGGCTTTCTCTACTCCAGATGGGTCGTTCCAATATGTCCGCATGCCTTTTGGGTTGCAGGGGGGCCCCAGCCACATTTCAGAGAGCCATGGATCAAGTCCTTCGTCCCCATAGGAAGTTTACAGCTGCCTACTTAGATGATATCGTGATCTTCTGTCATAACTGGGAAAGTCATCTCGTAAAAGTCTCAGGCCGTACTTGACTCCCTACGGGAAGCCGGCTTTACATAAACCAAGTAAATGTGCATTGGGGATGGAGGAAACTAGGTACCTGGGTACATAGTGGGTCGTGGGGAGAATTTAAACCCCAACTTAACAAAGTCGAAGCGATTCAAAAGTGGCCCGCCCCCTCACCAAGAAGCAGGTCAGGGCTTTTTGGGAATCGTAGGCTACTACAGACGGTTTTCCGAAGTTTGCGGAAAGCCGTGACATGACTGACTTGACTAAGGGCGCCAAGTCAGCCATGATTAAGTGGTCCCCAGAGGCAGGAAAGCCTTCCAGGAGCTTAAACAGGCCTTGTGTAGGAAACCCAGTGTCTGGTAGCCCCAGACTTTCCTGTGAATTTGTGGTACAGACGATGCCTCTGAGTAGGTCTGGGGGCCGTGATGTCCCAGGTAATGAACGGGGAAGAGCACCCTGTGGTCTACCTAAGTAGGAAACTGAGCCCTGCAGAGAGAAATTACGCCATCATTGAAAAGGAATGTCTGGCCAGAAAGTGGGCGTTAGACTCCCTCAGGTACTACCTGTTTAGGGAGAAAATTCAGGCTAGTGTCTGACCATGCCCCACTCATGTGGTGCGGGAGAAAAAGGGGAATAATGCTCGAGTTACCGCTGGTTCCTTGCCCTGCAGGATTTTTTCGTTCACAGTAGAGCATAGGCCGGGCAAGCTGCGAGGGAATGCAGATGCCTCTTCAAGAGTGCACAGTTGGTGGCTGAAGGTGCCCAAAACCCCGGTTTTGGGCAGAGGAGGGGGGGTATGTAAGAAGGCACAAGGTGCCGTCCTGGATGGCAGATACGTGTCACCGAGGTTCCTGATCTCGGTGAAATAAAGCCAGCTCGTGTTGTCAGTATTGCTAGGGTAGTGAGTGTTGGTTTATTCCTAGTAGTATGACTGTAAATAGCGGTCGTTCCGGGCCAGGCTTTTATTGGAGCAGTCCAAAAGAGTAGGGTGGGTGGACTGCTCCCAGGTATCCGGCCCAGGTTTTGGCCAGGCCTACTTAAGGCAGGAAGTCTGGAGAATCAGGGGAAGGTGTGTGCTCAGTCAGTGAGTTTGGTCTGACTGAGAGGAAGGTGGAAAGGCTGGGCTCCTGCCTGCAATCTACCGTGTGCCAATTTCCCCCAAGCTGGGTGAGGACGGAACCCAGGGATTCTATGAACTGTGAGTGATACACATGAACTGTGTTTGTTTCCATTTCAAGGCTGAAGTTAAGCCGTGTTGTTTTGTTTTACATCTATGAACTGTGGCTAAATAAAAGCCAAAAGTGCTCCACGTGTGCCGAGGACATTGTTATTTCTATTACCACTGAGTTGAATCCCCACAATACCAAGACCGGTGATGAGGACAGCAGTGACGATGAAACACAAATAGATGATGATGTAGCCGACCGCACTTGGGAGGCAAGGGGCTTCATCATCGTCAGGAGAAGAGGGCGTCAGCTTGCGCGTCAGGCAGCGGTGCAGCCAGCAAGTGGGTCGTTGTGGTCCGTGAAGTCAGCAGGATAGCAGCAGTTGAGGTCGGGAGCCAAGCGGCACGGGGTAAAAAACCTCGCTTCGCTAGGTCCAAGAAAGTAGCGGCACAGGGGCTCAGCGACGGCAGCGGCGGCAGTAGTCACTCAGGGCGGAGCGTTGGCGGAAAATCCCATACTCGGCGGGGGGGGAGTTCTTTGATAAGACCCGGAGGAGCCAAAATATGGGTTTGTAGAATTGTAAGCAAAAAGTGAAGCGGGCCCGGGGGGAGCTAACGTTGGCCCCGGCCCGGGTTTCAAACATGCAGCGTCACACCCGGTGGCCTGGGAAAGGGGGCTCAGATGTGGTGGTCCATCCTGCCGCCGCAGCAACCAGCAGTGCGCCCAGTGGCCGCATGCCATTGCAGCCAGTCAAGGCCCCCCACCTCTGAGAAGGGAGTGTTTCCTTGGGGCTCATCTCCGGGCAAGTGCTTTGCTCCTCGCTACTCATGGCGACAGTTGTTTGCGAGGGATTGAAGAGACAAAGTATGGTCCAACCATCCCAAAAGGTGAGAAAACTGACCGTCCCCTGTCCAAGTTGTTGGTCGCGTCCCCCTTTCCAATGGGGATCTGCACCATTCGAGAACTAATGGTTGGCCGAGCCCAGATGGAGAGTCCAAGCCGTAATTTTTTTTCCAAAAAGGCGTACCCGCACTTCTTTATTAAAAACAGAAGGTGGGCCAGTCCCTTAAATTATCGGTTTGTTCAAAAGGGGCACGGCGCGGGACGTTGGGCTGTAACTACGGTAGGGCCGACAGTCCCTTTCGGCCCCCTGGGTGAATGTGCTTTCCCGGCCCCGGCACACCCAAAACTTGGACAGGAGACGCCGCTTTCT
This sequence comes from Phyllomedusa bahiana, assembly GCA_025379985.1. Lineage (NCBI taxonomy): Eukaryota > Metazoa > Chordata > Amphibia > Anura > Hylidae > Phyllomedusa > Phyllomedusa bahiana. The sequence goes on along the minus strand of JAODAL010013489.1, from coordinate 40,458 downwards.
CCCAATTGTCAAATGCTGCTCCTGCGCCAAAGTTGCCTCCTCCCCCTCCCCACCCACCCCCCATCTCGCCTCTACAATTTGCTCCACTACCACATGTGTAGGGACAGCGGGGTCAAGCAGTTTAAAACCTGGTTTCCTCGGCGAACGAAGTCACACGGGGAGGAACTGCTCCGGTCTGCAGAAGAAATCGATGGTGGCTTTTTCCGCGCCAAAAGCAAAACGGAAACCATGGTGAGGGGCAATGGGGGGACATGGTGTCCGCGCGGCACCCAGGAGGGATGGTCCCGCGCCCTGCATGGCGAGTGTTCAAACTGGTTGTGAAAAGGGTTTCCCGAAGTTTCCCCCGATCTTTTGAACATTCTAAAATGGCCAGGAAAAAAAGTGCTGCATTTTTCCATTGTAAAAGCCCAGGAAAAAACCCCCTCCTCGAGTTGCAGCGGCAGAACGGCCTCCCCCAACACACTCTGATATGCGATGTTTCCACCCGTTGGAATTCCAGCCTGAACATGTTGGACCGACTGTATGAACAGAGAAAGGCCATTTAACGATTTTTGATGACCAGGCAGACAGAAGTCTCCCCTGTGTAACTTTGATGTCAGCCAGTGGCAGCTTTATGCGTGACACCTGCCGTTTGTTGAGGCCATTCGAGGGAGGCACGTTATTTGTTTAGTCGCCAGGACTAAGGATGAATAACGTCATTCCACTGCTTCATGTCTGGAACAATGCTGAAAAATCTGTTTGGGCAGGGGACTGGAGTGTGGCGGGCTACATCTCGTGGCCACATGAGTTCGGTGGGGGCTGAAATGGAGGGGGAGGAGGAGGACATTGGAGCAGAAGCATTGTCTGGTGAAATGAGTGGATTTTATACCCAGGTGACAAGAGAGGGGAGCAGGAGCAGCTGGAGGAGGTGGATGGAGATGAGGGAAAATGACCCCCAAGCCCCCGTGGCAGTATACAGTGGAAATGGAGGCAGGGAGCCCCTCGGAGTCACTTGGTGCAGGGTGGCCCGCAGCATGCTTATTTGCCTGGCTAGTGAACAGCCGAATAGTCAGCATCCGGCAGAGGGATGACTTCTGGCTCTCCACCCTTTGGGCCTCGCTACCGGTCCAAAATGGGAGCCTTTTTCCCAGCTATTGAGAGGGGGGAAAAACCCAAAATACAAAGGGGGAAAACCCTCCGTAGTCAGTTGGCCTTTTCCCTATGTGCGGCACGCCCCTCCTCTGACGGCCCTGCCCGGGGGGGTTCCTCGCGCTCATGTACTCTCCGGGGCTGTGGGGGAAGGGGGGGGGGTAGGAGCGTCCCCAGCTCCTCAGAAGTAACCTAAGTTGGAGTCACTATGACAGTTTCCCTTCACCCCCCTAGTAGGGGGTGTCCAGCAGCAGCAGAGGATGAGTATCCCTAAACCCAAAAAGGGTGGGTGGCCTCGGGGGACAGCACCTGCCCCCCCATTAGAAGATCGCGGGGCTATGGGGCAGCCAAATGGAGGGGTGGGGCCGCAACTTGCCGAGTTTGCAGGGGGAGAAGCTGTCCGGGCCCGGCCAGTAGTTGTGGCTCAGAGTGGTTTTTCGTGCACGGGGGCCATCTTACCCCAAGGAAAACCCCGTTGTCCACGGGGAAATGTGGAACAACTGACCTTTGTCAATGAATCAGGCTTTGATCGGCCAGGATTTCCACCCCCCCAATGCCTTAGGCGCAGATTCTCAGCCATGCGCCTCACCCAAACTGTGAAAAATGAGTCGGGGTTTTAAAAATACCTGCCTCAGCCCCCTATTTGGCCGCCACCCGCCCGTGCCACAATCTGTGACAGTTTCTCCATCTGCCCCCAACCATCTTTCCAGGGACTGGTTTCCCCCCAAAACCCAAACCTGTCATTGTGCCACGTCGACCTTTTATGTGTGCCCGTGGCTGCTGCCATGACCCCCACACTGTGTCATTGTCCCTTGGGCCTAAATTGTTTTTGCCACCTCCAGAAAGTCATTGTGCCCTGCCTGACCTTCTTTCTGCTGTGGGCTGTGCCGTGCCTCCCATGTGTCTTTGTCCCCCCTCTGTGGCCTATCCTTTTTTGCCACCTCCAGAAGTCATTGTGCCACTGCTGACCTTGCTGCTGCTGTGGCTGCTGCGTGACCTCCACACTGTGTCATTGTCCCACTCTGGGCCTACTCCTGTTTTAGCCACCTCCAGAAGTATTGTTTCCATGTCTGACCTCATGCTGCTGCGTGACTCAACCCGTGTCATTGTGCCATGTCTGACCCCATGTGCTGCTGTGGCGTGCCGTGACCTCCACAATGTGTCATTGTGCCACTGTCTGACCTCATGCTGCTGCTGTGGCTGCATGCTGTGACCTACATCACTGTGTCATTTGTGCCACTGTCTGACCTCATGCTGCTGCTGATGCGTGACCTCCACACTGTGTCATTGTGCCACTCTGTGACCTATTCCTGTTTTTGCCACCTCCAGAATATCATTGTGCCACTGTCTGACCTCATGCTGCTGCTGTGGCTGCTGCCGTCACCTCCACACTCTGTCACTGATGTTGCCACCTGAGCTCTCAGCTTGTTTTTTTCCAGCTTTCACTGGCATGACTTTATCAGGCTACATTCCCGCTTCAGTTTTTTGGTCAGTTTTGCCCTCTTAAGTGCCCAGGGAATTTTAGAGTGAAGCGATTCTAAGAGCGGTGGCAGTCATGTGAGTGTCATACTAAAACACAACATTGTATGAAGACCAAACCAAGCTCCCTCTGCATATTTAAGCATGGCACAACGTTCTACAGCACCCTGCAGGCTCTGTGCAGCCTGGAAATAGCTGTTTTTTAACGTGATTCGTGCCAAAGTAATTCGGAACGAAGTTATTTTTTTGCCAAGAAATTCGGCGAAGTGAACGAAACGAATTTCGGGAAATTCGCCCATCTCTAGTAATAACACTTCAGGGCTTCATCACTCACACCGGTCCTACCCCCCATTAGTACTTGCACTGTAAACTAACACAGTATGTTTTTGGAGCGTGAGAGAAAATCCATACAAATACGGGGAGCAGACCATTAGCAAAAAACATATAAAGGTAAAAAAATAGGCCCTCGTCTGTGAGGCCAAAAAAACCGAAAAAGTGAATAAAAACAAAAGTGAGTAAAATAAATTGCTGCATTGGTTTGAAATGTTTGGGCTGAAATTCTGCAACCTGATGAGTCGTATAACTAGTGTTGGACCGGCCTGCAATGTATTGCCGCTGACTGAAGAGCTGGCAAGTCTCCCAAGTGGGTGCTGTGTACAGCGCATGGATGGCGTGGGCTCAGAGGCTGTGCCTGTATCATCCTTAGCGGGAGTTTGCTGTAACATACAGTCAGGCTACTGCTGCTGATGCTAGTTTAACCCCCTTGGTGCCGTGGTAAATTGCGGCCATGGCATCTAAGTAGTTTGGCAGAGGGAGGGGGCTTCTTCTGTCACCCATGGGCACCCCTGCAATGCTATTGCTGGGTGCCAACTGTTGCAATGCGAGGTAGAGGACAAATAATGACCTCCAGGTTTGCCCTGTATAGGAGCCTATTAGGCCCTGCCACCGATAGTCTAATAGGCTGTCTGTGACAAGTACAGTATAAAACAGTAATGTATTGCTGTGTACTATAAAAGTGACCTAGTGATTGCATAGTCTAGTTCCATAGTGGGACTTAAAAAAATAAATAGCAAATAAATCAAAAATGTTTAAACACAAAAAATAAAAAAAACAAACACAAAACCCCTGATTCCCCAATAAACAATTTTTTTATTTTTGTAAAAAAATGTACATATAACAGGTATTGCTGTGTCTGTAATGATGCAATCTATAAAACTATTATTATTTAATCTGTACAGTGGACATCGTGAACAATAAAAAAGAAAAAACATACCAGAATTGCCTTTTTTCCTCCAGCCTTACATAAAACAGAATGAAAAATGATTAAAAAAAAAACTCTTAAATACTCAAACATAATACTAATGAAAACATAAACTTATCCCGCAAATAAAAAGTCCTTACACAGCCCAATCAACAGAAAATTACAACAAAATTATGCCTCTTAGAATATCATAAAAACATGATTTTTTAAGTGGCAATTATGATTGATGGGTGCCAGGATGGACCTATAAAAAGAGATGTGGCCTAAAAAGTAGGGGTATTGTCTGTAAAATGGGGTAGCAAACTTAGAGACACTCCCGGGCATCAAAAGTTCTAGCTACGCCACTGAGCCTGATGTTCATTAAGGCTATGGCTACACTGCATCAAATAAAAAACGCCTGAAAGCGAACTTTTTTTCCGATGCACGACCGTGGTTTTTGTTACCTTTTGCGCAATTGTATTGTATGGGAAGACGCCGAAAAAACGAAATGTAAAAATAATACGATGGCGCCGAGAGACATCTTGTTCAGCAGTCTTGGGCTGAATTTACACATAAGGGCATACCAGTAGTGTGCCATGTCTATTTTTTTACCTTCAATTACCCCAGGTTTTTCAGTTTGCCTTTGGCCATGTAAAAACTGCTGTAATTGAAGGGTATTTGGATCTTAAACATTTATGGATAGCATATGTCATAAATGCTAGGTAGGTGTGGGTCCTACTTCTCGAGGGATTACTACTTTTGCACACTGCCATCTTCATTAAAGTCTGTGGGAATTGCAGAAAAATCTGTACAACCAGCACTGTTATCTGTTCACTAAGGGCGACATGTAGGAATGGGGCTGCGCCAGATATCTGGCATCTTTTCAGCCCCGTTTGCTACATTTTTCAATGGCCCGTACGCCAATATCAAGCGCATTACGAAGCGCAAGCGGCACTTTGTAACGCGCCTGACGTCGGGGGGTGTGCGGGAGGCAGGGCGTACCAGAACCGTACAAAGCCATAAATTTATAGCTTCGCTATGGCATTTTTAGGTGCATTACTGGTGGAACAGGTAAACCACTTTCAAAGTGGTATACCTGAGCCAGAAATGTACTAGTGCTAGAATGCACCTGATTTATGACCCGCTGTAGAGCGGGTTCATAAATCAGGCGCATTCTAGACTATTATTATGCGCATGAAATTTGGCGTTTAAACGCCAAATTTCATACATGCCGCCCTAAATCTATTTGGTAAGGAGCTGCTGTGAATAAGGGGTAGGAGAATTCTCTGTTGTGTCCACAAGTCAAGTGATTGTGGCACATCGTCCCCATGATGCACAACTCTAAGCAATTAGATATTAAAGCCCACATTAAATCCCTCACTGATATTCATAGCTAAATACAGCAGTAAGGATGACTTCAAATATTCACTGCAACCTAAAAGTTCAAGTTGGTAACAATGAAATAATTAAATCAAGAATGAAATGTTTTCAAATCAAATGTAGGTAGATGAATTGTGGATCTGAACAAAATGCACAGAACACAGCATTTAATCCGACTGAGTAATCACGGCATATGTTGTATAGTTTTATTATCTACTGCTTACATGATTCTCTAAATCACATTTGGCAACATTTCTTTGCATTCTCAATTTCAGCTTTATAAGTTAAAAAATATAAATAAAAACAGTGCAATGTGATCTGTTGTCCCAAGTCTGTGGCTCGTACCTATTTCAACTGCAATAAAAGAAAGGAAGCGATCACGGTCTCCATATTATACTGCTTTATACTGCACATGTTGGAAAGTTCATGTATGATATGTTATTTCCTACGCGTAATGTTTTAAGCTTTCTTTATTCTAAAATATCAGGGATTGTAAACATATGTACAATATGTATGGATTCTGTTTGTCCTGGAACAAGTTAAAATATAATCTTATCCTACAATTTTTACTATAGGGGTATCAGTACAGTATAATAGCTTTAAAGGGTAAGCTAAATGGAATGAGGAACATGCTCAATGGGCATTTAGAGAACAATGTTAAAAATATCTATGTTGTGTTCAATCACACAGTATATAGTGCTCCTATCAAACAGGAATATTACTTCTCTGATGCGTTGCTCATAAATGATCTTTGACAGCTCAGCTGGTAAACAAGATGGTCAGAAGCATTGGTGGAAAGGAGGCCAACCCTACACTTTGGTTATAAGAAGAAAAATCTGAGGGTAAAAGGTTAAGCTCATGGTCCATGGACACTTGGTTCCTTACAGTAGAAGAAGAGATCATCATCCATTAATAGATATTAGGCATCTCATTGCCTTATTTGCTACTTTGAAAAAAAGCTTGAGGAACGTGGTGGAGGGGCCAGCAGCATTGGTGCTTGGTTCTTGTGGGTAATCTTAATCTGAAAGACAAGTTGTAATCAGTCAGAACAATCAATAATTGCACCAAAAAAAAATCAACGCCAAACCAAATGCATGAGGCCTTAGATCTGGCACATGAAGCTATGGTGCCACTGTGAAGACATACACCCTATCAATTTACATTGAGATCCACTGTTTTGATGATAAGAAGGACATTACACTTGCAATCACACATTTTACTTTTCAATTGTGTACTGGTTACATGAAAACTATATTATCAAAGCAACGGTTTTAACTTAGAAAGATAGATCCTGCCAGGTCCGCAACAAGAGATCCCTTCACGCTCCCACAAGATCCAACATATCAATGCAGCATACTTATACAGTTTTCTAATTAACTCCTATTCTACTCAGACAAACACACTGAATAGTGCAAAAACATTAAAAAGTCATCATACGTGCGATTAGTAATTAGGCAGATTTTTAGGGAATTTTGTAATTTCTCCCTGTATAGTCTATAAAGTCCATAAAGAACATGAAGTATCAACTGCTGGTAGTAGAATGAGGATAGCTACTGACCAGCGGTGAGTTGCACACCTGCAACGTTTCGAGGGCGTTCCCTTTTTGTCAATATGTAACAAACATATCTTAAAACTAGAGCATTTTTTAATGATGCAATTTAAAAAGTGGTGAGGTTCATGTTGTTTAATAGAGTAAAGTCATGTATTCATGGAAAGCTTCTTAACCCCTTCCTGCTGCAGCAATTTTTGTTTATGTTGCATTTGTCTTTTCCGTCCCACCTTTCAGGAGCAAAACTTTTTTAAGCCATCTACATAAAACGTATGAACGCTTGTTGTTTGTAGAACAAGAAGTAGTTTTAATGGCACTATTGACTGTACCACATTATATACAAGGAACCCCAAAAAAAAATTCTTTGTGGGGTGTAATGTTTAAAAAATGCAATTTTTGTGAGGATTTTATTTTTATGGCATTCATTTGGGCAGATTTATTAAGGCAGTTGCGCCACAATTCTGGCTCAGTTAGCGCCAAAAATAATGTCTTACAAGTTTTTCACCACATTTACTATGTGTTTTAGACAGTTTCAGACGCTTTGACGCATTGCCCGACAAAGGGGGTGTGGCCTTGTAAAAGGGCCATGGTTTTGTGGGAAAGTGGTGTGGCTTAAATGCAACCAAAAAATGCACCAGAATTTTGTTGCAGTTTCTGGCGTAAAAGTAAGGCACCTTAATTGTGGTACAAACTTAGACTAGACAGTTCTAACCTGCACCTGCAGCGCCATTTTCTATGTCCTATCACTTTTGTATTTTTCCTTCTATGGACATGAGTGAGGACACATTTTTAGCAATTTTTATAGGCATCATTTTGGGTACATACGAATTTTAAAACTTTTTTAATTAAATTTTTTGGGGATGCAAAATGACAAAAACCCAACTGCAATTTTGGCATTGAGTATTTTTTTTCCTATTTGATAATGTAATATTTTAATAGATAGGATTTTTACAGACATGGAGATACCAGTTATGTTTAACTTTTTTTTGTTTTTTAGTATTTTATTTGTAAAATGACAAAAGGTGGCTGTTTTGAACTATAAATAATTTTTCAAGTTTTATTTTTAATTTTTTTTTACAACTTGTACTTTTAGTCCCTCTCCGGTACTGGACCACTAGGAAGCATGATCACTTGTGCACAGATCTGCAATATATTACAGAACAGTGTACAATATTGGCTCTGACAATGCCAAGACAACTGGTCTGCACCCTGCAATCTTGTTGCAGGGGGACCAAATGGGCAACACGTTTACTTCAGCATATAAGGGGATACTAGTGTCAAGTTCATCCTGTAACTAACAGTCATTACCTGCTGCATATGGAGTGGGGTCAGCACTTGAGCCTGATCCATACCCTTTTAACAACCTCATGACATAGCTGTTTATCATATGTCAGTAGTCAGAAGAAAAAGTATTCTCTCAACCATGTTTTATACTGTCCTAAGCTAACAATTCCATGACAAATGGTCATCTAGGTACAACAAAGGCCAAACTTGTTGTTCGTTTATGGTCAGCAAAAATTAAAAAGGAAATCTCGTATTGTTTTGTAGCTACCAGCAAATAGAGCTTTATCAAAATGTTTTAGTTATTTTTTTAGTGACAGCATATTAGTAGGATAGGCAATTACTGGTCTTTAAAGAGAACCTGTCACATAGGTTAAACCCCCCTTGCTGAGTACAGCACAAGCTAGCGTCAGACCTGCTGTTTCCAGCGCTGTGTCCCTTATTCTGTAAGATGCTGTAGTTTTAGAGCATTTAATGTTCAAATCTTATTCATGAGTAGGTGTTAGCCCCGCCCACCAAAGGCTAGCCTCTGATAGGCGGGGTTTGAAAAAAACTGACTCTTTGAATGACTCTTCGAATGACTCTTTTCTGGCTGAAAACTACAGATTTGAGCATTAATTTAAGCCCGCATCACACAAAGGCTAGCCTGTAAGATGGGACGGTTTGAAAAAAAGCAAGGGGGGCATAATCTATGTGACAGGTTCTCTTTAAGTTAGGGTATGTTCACATGGCATTTTTGCATACGATTTTGGATCAGTGTTGGATCCAGAAATCGGATTCAAAAACACTGCAGCATTCGCATGTAAAACAGATCCAACCCGCACCAAACACGCAGGTGCGATGCCTGTTTCTAATAAAAAGCAATGTAAAATCACATTGCTATTTGTTTGATACGTGTTTGGGTCCGTTTGGGGTCCGATAGATGGATCTAAACACGTACTGAAAAGCGTATGTTACACAGTGTTAAACACGCCGTGTGAACATACCCTTATTGTGCAGCTTCTGGCACTGTTGCCACTTGCTCCGCAAAGCACCAATCCCAACCACATGCTGTGCAGATAACGGCATTAAAGCCAATTCAATTGTCAAACATAATATCATTTGGTTTCAGGATGACCATTGTATGTCGAAACCATAACTATAGAGAACTGGTAATTAGTCTCTAATGTGTAGCAAGACCATTTTATGCTGAAAATATTGTATTCTGAGGCTATTGTAACTATTGCAGTGCATTGTGGTTTTATGTGAGGTGCTATCTCCATCATATAACAAATAATGGGGTTCAAAATAACCAAGCAGTTTTCTATAATGAAAGGCTTAATTCCCTTAGCATTGATATGTGGACACAGAAACAATGCTAATGGTACATTGCATACTTGCAAGCAAAGACAATTACAGCACATAAAGTGTTTCATAGATGAGAGTATATTCTTACTGTGCACGGTGGCTGCATCCAGGGCTCCCCATCAATCTGCATTGGAAGTGGCTTTGTGGTTCTATGAAAAGTAGAATATTTTTAGGTAAAGCATAATACAGCATACAAGAAAGTAGCTCCCAATGTAAACCACCACATTTAGGGCATAATTTCTGAAACTCTTTCAGGAAACACACTGGCTTTGCTGTCTATAATTAGCCTGAACAATACAATATCATGATATTACCCCACATGGTGAACGGCATAAAACAAACATACAATAGCAAAATTTATATTTGGTAATCCCAGAAAAAATTAAAATACAAAAGGGGGCATGTATGAACGGGGCTGGGCCAGAAGTCTGGCGTATTTTCTGCCCAACATCAGGTGCCGCCCCATTCGCATTACTGAAATCCCTCCTCGCGGCACTTTGTAATGCGCCTGATTTCAGAGGGAGTGCGGGAAGCGGGACTCAATAGAAACATACGAAGCTATAGATTTACTGTATAGCTTCGTTACAGCAATTCTAGGCGCATTACTGCTGGAACAGGTAAAACACTTTCAGAGTGGTATACCTGAGCCAGAAATGTCGTACTAGAACTAGAATGCATCTGATTTATGACCCGCTGTAGAGTGGGTTCATGAATCAGGTGCATTCTATGCCATTATAATGTGCATGAAATTTGACATTTAAACGCCAAATTTCATACATGTGGTCCAAAGTGATCAATAAATGGCACATACTCCAAACTGGTATAAATAAAAACTACACCTTGCCTTGCTCACTGACTGGTAATGTCAATAAAATGGCATGTAACCACTGAAGCAACCGATTGAGTGTAGCGGTCCTGTGCGGTTCGGAAGGACCAGGAGTAAACAGAAACCAAAGACACCGCCAGTGCTTCAATGCTGGAGCAGTGATAAGTAATAATTTTTATTATTATTTAATGTAGTAGGGGCCTATTGTTAATGTTTTTTATTCTTAATCGGAGAAGCTCGTTAAAAGGTATGTACACTTTTTTATGCAATTATTGTTCAGATGTATCTAAAGTGCAAAATGATGCAATTTTGCAATTTGTAGGAGCTGTATACACACAAATCTGTTGGAATTATTTTTCATAAAGACTAATATTAAGGATTCTTCAATGCTAATTGTACAGTAGTTACACTGGATAAATGGTTGTAAAATTGTACAGTGCGTTTAAAAACTGTGGGAATCCATTTAATTTGGTTTTCATGTGAAGGTATACCATAAGATAAAAACTCACCGGATTGTAAGATCTGAGCATTTAGCTAATCTTTTTCTTGCACTTTTCAGTCCTGTATAAATTTGTCCCATCTCAATGGCTCCCTCTAATCCGACAACTTCTAGTCTTTTATCGCTAAGATCTGTAATAAAAGAAAAAATGAGTAGAAAACAAAAAGGCCTAGAATTTATTTGCAACAAGTATGTCAGGAATTGTGAGAAGTTTTCACAGTTGCAGTCATTTGCTTATGCTACCCTAATTCCTAAAAAAGGTGACTGTGCAGAAAAAGAGTATGTTAGAGAGGCAGAGTCTCTCAGATGCAAAGATGGTCAGGGATTCACCAATCTGTGAAAAACTGCATCTTAAAAATTGTAAAACAATTTCAGAAAATTGTTCCTAAATGTAAAATTGCAAAGATTGAATATCCCACCATCTACTGTATATAATATCATCAAAAGATTCAGAGAATCTGGAGAAATCCATGTGCACAACGGACAAGGCTGACGGTTGCTTATGATCTACAGGCTCTCAGATGTCACTGCATTAAAAAGAGGCATGGCTTCATTATGCCAATCACTGCCTGGGCTCAGAAATACTTCCAGAAATCATTGTCTGTAACCATAGATTGCCATGCCATCTACAAATACAAGTTAAAGCTCTAACATGCAAAGAAGAAGCTATAGATCAACACAACCCAGAAATTCTGATGTGTTCTCTGGGCCAAAGCTCATTTACAATGGACTGGAGAAAAATGGAAAATTGTTCTGTGGTCAGATGAATCAAAATCTGAAATTCCTTATGGAAACCAAAGATGCTGTATCCTGCACACTCAAGAGGAGAGGGACCATCCAGCTTGGCATGGGCAGCATACGCATCTTGAAAGGATCTATCAATGTTGGAACAACCTATGCTCCCATCTAGACAGCGTCTCTTTCAGGGAAGTTGTTACATATTTCAACTAGACAATGCTAAACCACATACTGCATCCATCACCTCAACATGGCAGTGCTTAACTGGTTGCCTACAGTCCAGACCTGTCAACAGAAATCATTTGGTGCATTCTGATATGAAAGATCCGGCAAAGCAGACCCAGGACTGTTGAACAGCTAAAATCCTCCATCAGACAAGAATAGGAGAACATTCCTCTCCCAAATCTCCAGCAGTTGGTTTCCTTTCTTCCAACACATTTACAGACTGCTGTAAAAAAAGAGGGGATGTTACACATTGGTAGACATAGCCTCGTATTTTTGAGATGTGTTGCTGCTATCAATTTCTAAATGAGTTAATTTTTTCAAATTAGATGGAAAAATATCTAACTTCCAACTTCTGATCTGTGTTCTATGTTCTCTTGTGAATAAAACATGGCTATAAGAGATTTCCAAATCATTGTATTTTTATTGTCTGTACATATTACACAGTGTCCCAATGTTTTGGGAATTGGGGTTGTACTTTATGCTTGAAGTGACAAAGGTAATGCTAATCATTAGAAGGAAAAGTTTTGTTTTTTAGACAATTCATATACATTAAGGACAAAATATATTTTTTCCTCTCACCTTGAACACATGACTTCAGGGCCTCTGGATCAGTGATAGCTTCAGGCAGATTTTGGCATGAAGTATTTCGAGGTTCGCCCAAAGGCTTTCTTGTTTCTCCCCACAGATTTGAGCCACCATGCATGCTGGGAATATTGATAACAGCAATGCCTTCAAGGGACACTGAGCTAAGATCCAAGGGGGATCCACAACACTGTGGCAGATACAAGAACAATCATTTTATTCATGTATATTGTTGAACAAAAGTTTATTCTACATAACAGAATAATAAAGCTTTTTATATATTCTAATAATACAAATTATTATATGACAAAGTTGAGGTCAGCACTTGCTTTGTTGAGTAAAATTCAAGGGTCCCTGAGTATGGTTGTTAACCTCTCAATCCACCCAGATGCAATAGAAATTCTGGAGATGTAGTCAGCACTCCAACATGGCACCATTTCTTTCAGGTTACCTCTTTCTTAGTGAATTACTGGCAGTCGCTTCTGTGCTCTACCTAGATCTAAATTCTGCAATACTTCACCATCCACAGCCTGAAGAAGTTATGTTACTGCTACTTCTGCTACATCTATACTTTTGTGGTGCATTTATGAAAAATTATTATATATTGGAAGAATTTGTCCCTTAAAGGGTTGTATCATTAAATGGTCTTCAGAATAAGGGGATAGTGAAAACAAGCAACTTTGCAATTGGATGTCACTTCATGTCATATCTTTGTTTTCTGTAAGCACTATTCCCCAGTGCCGGTCGGATTCCACCTCCTTTCATTTCATTGACTGACGGCTCTACTAATTTACATTCTGTCTGGCCCCCGGTCGTATTCACAGGAGCATTCCTGCCTCTCTCACTCAGAATAAGGGCCCGGCAACATTTCACTCTGCACAGCCAGCAGCTGCACAGTAACCCTGCAGCTGCTTCTACAATCAGAAAACAGCAGAATTGTGAACAGTGCCTTAATGCTGCTGCATGAAAACATAGAAAGGAGACAGATCTGTGCTGCTCTGGATGAGTTCATAGAAGACTGGATTCAACTGTAACAAAGCTCCAGCTGTGAGGAGAAGAGATCAGTGCTCTGAGTTCATAGAAGACGGTCTAGACTGAATTCAGGGCTGTGGTATGTAAACAAACAGCTCTTACAAAATAAGACTGCATAGGGAGAGGAACGGCACAGAGACATGTGGACTCAGACAGAGAGGGAGGGGTGCTATCCTCTCCCACTGATCTCAAACAAACACAAAGACTCTGGAGCGAGCATGAACAGTGAAAGGGGGGATAATGTCATCCCCCTTCAGTTAATAAACACCCAGCTGGGAGGGGAAGAAATGCCCCTGGATTTGACGAGCTGAGAAAATGAAGCTACAAGAAAATAGCCGAACTGATGAAGCGATACATCCCCTTTAACGGCAGAACAGCTAAGGAGCTATAAACACAATATTGCTTCACACACAAACCCTGTATAGTTGCATGAGTTATTACATTATCTCCCAGAAGCACTATTTCTAGACCAGAATATCTGCAAAATATAGCATGTGCTGGAAAAAGGGTTTAAATAGGGCTGTGTGCATTAGCCCTACATCAGTAAAAGACTGTAGTATTTCACAGTACAACACATACAGCGTGGCTGCACAGCATGGAGACAGTGAAATTTAGCAAGTGTGAAAACATCTTAAAGGGGTTGTCCACCTCATTAAAAAGTAATTAAAATAGCTGAAAGAGCCCAAGTGAAATGGAAAAAAGTTATACTCCTCTTCTTCCGGCTCCACTGACATGTCTCTCTGGTCTTCTGTTAACACACTGTCACTTCCGGACAGAGACATCACCTTTGTGGTTGCTGATTGGCTGCATTGGTCATGTGTCACTAACTTACATCACCATTTAGAGCTGTTCATTTCTGAATTGTGACATCAGGCACATGATCACTGCAGTAACTGTGAGCAGACCATGGCAACCGGTTGTAAAGAGAAGATCTTTGAGACACCCCCAGTGGCAGCATCACCAGGGTTGCAGTAAGTGGCAAGGTGAGTACATTTTTTTTTATTGTTTTGGAGCAGCAAAAAGTTTATAAAAATGAACTTGAATTAAAGGGGTTTTGCCACGATCTCATTTCATAGCTCCTGCATTCAGCTCTTCAGCTATGTGTGCTCAGAAGGGGGCGTGTGTGATTTGTTGGAATTGCATATCATGTGACCAGGCAGGATGACATCACCATGCCTTTCCTCTCTGTAGTCAAAGAAAGGTCTGTTTATGTAAAGCATTTTGAGTAGCTGAGAGGTAAAGTTTGTGCCTCCAGGCACAAGGGTCCTAGGTTCAAATCCCTGCAGGAACCAAACCTGTGGATTTTTTTTTCTGTTTATCAATGCACAAAACTCATTGAGGGTTCTTTTTTTTATTTATTTGCACTGTTTGACTAATTACTAAGGAGTACAGAGGACGGGAGTAGAATGACAGCACCCGGGGTTTGAACACTCAGTAGCTGCCTGAGAGCAGAGGTGATGTCTGAGCATGTGCGACCAGGACCGAGAAGCTCTCAGCCCTTGTCGTATCCCCTGGCGATGAGCTGTAAACAATGGATCACTAAAGGAGCAGCTAAAACAAAAACTGTGCAGAATTTTTAATAATAATGAATGGTGAAAATGTTTGTTATTTCATTTGCAAGCTTCCCACGTTAATTTTACTTCGTGGCAAAACCCTTTTAATAGTTTTAATTGATACAAAGATAATATTGATGTTCAACTAATGAATATTATAAACTGACAGAATTAAAGCTAAACAATCTTCTTTGGCATATTCTTAAAAGTCAAAGCTAAACAAGCCACAACACTTTCCCTAATCAGGATCGAGACAAAAAAAAAGAGTAGAAGGATCGTAAATCCACGGCACACTTTATTTATTTACACGTAATGCAGTATTTATTACACAAAATCAGTCTTAGCGCTTGTTCACACGGAGTTTACAAGCGCGTTTTAGATCCATCTCGGGGACCGTCAGGACGGACCCAGAGACGGATCTAGACGATTAGCAGTGAGATTATCACTGCGGGCTATGAGGAAGACGCAGCGGCGTTCACATGAAAAATCACCACTGCGTGTTCCCCAACTCCGTCTTTGAAACAATTGCATGTCAATTCTTTCAAAGATGGACCCGAGCTGCGCTATGGAAACACGCAGCGGCGATCTCTCATCTGAACAATGCTGCGTGTTCCTCATACCCCGCAGTGATAAACTCACTGCTAATTGTTTAGATCCGTCTCTGTGTCCGTCCTGTCGGTCCCCGAGATGGATCTAAAAAGCGCTTGTAACACGGAGTGAAAACTCCATGTGAACAAGCCCTTAGGCTATGATCACACGGCATCTTTTAGGACATATTTCGGGGTGTAATTGCGCTTGGGTGTAATTAGCGTCTTCTAATGAGTGTATAGTGCACCCGAATGCATGAACTTGTCATAAATCTGGCATATGGTATGCCTTGCATAGCATAGCATACCATAACTTAGGCATATTGCTAGCATATTTTAGACACTTGGGGCGACATGTATGAAGCTCGCCACGTCGGGGCGCACCTGATTTATGTTGGGGCCGGGGCGTGCTCATACATAGAATGTAAAGTCCGCCGCGACTCACCAGTGTGTTAGGCGCAGTGCGGGACTTTGGCGCAGTGCGGGGCTGCGCCTGAGATTCGCCGCCGGAGGTAGTGCGGTCATACATGCGGGGAAAAGTCCGCCGCGCCTCGCCAGTGTGTGGGGTGCAGTGCGGGACTTAGGCGCAGAGCGGCGCTGCGCCAAAGATTCGCCGTCCGAGAAGGTGCGCTCATACATTCGGGGAAAAGTTCCCTGCGTCTCGGCAGTGTGTGGGGCAGAGTGGGGGGACATGGGCGCAGTGCGGGACTTAGGCGCTGTGCGGGACTGAGCCGAAAATCTGTTCCGCTGCGAGACCGGCTGGAAAACAGCGTTAAATCTTTCCACTTGTCGGTGGGTTGTATGAATCAAAAATCGCCTTTATAAAGGCGTAAAACATTGTCAGAAAAGAGCTCAAACCTCAAAAATAAAAAATACATAAAACAAAATCACTTTCCAAATATCCTAATTCAAGAATTAGGATATTGGTAATTGCTGGGAAATACAGTAATTCAAATTCTGAAAGCTATTCTCATTGGTCGGCATAAACCAGCCAATCAGAATAGGAGCGACAGTGAACCATTAAAACCTATGGAGAACCATGTGGGTTACCGAGTCTCTCGACTGAAGCTAGGGACTCCCTTAACGCTCCGATCTTAATGGAGGAACTGGAAGCAGCTTTGAAGTCCATGCCCAATGGCAAAGCCCCAGGTCCTGATGGCCTCACGTATCTATATTATCAGGTTTTTAGCCCAGAATTATCACCATATTTACTAAAGCTTTATAATCATGTGATGGAAGGGGGGGGAGTTGTCTTCTACTTTTTTGCATTCTTATATCACCCTTTTGCCTAAACCAAATAAAGATCCTATGGACGTCTCTAGCTACAGGCCTATAGCACTACTTTATGCAGACTCAAAGTTATTCAACAAACTACTAGCTAATAGACTCTCAATACTTTTACCCAGACTTATCCATAAAGACCAGGTAGGATTTATCCTGAACCGCCAGGGAGGGGACAATACCCGTAGGACGGTGGATCTGATCGATGTGGTTAATAAATCTAATCAATCAGCCTTAGTATTAAGCCTTGATGCCGAAAAGGCATTTGACCGCATCGGCTGGGCCTACATGTTCGCGGTGTTGCAATCCTTTGGAATTGGTGGCCCCTTTCTTCAGGCACTGAAGGCCTTATATTCAAAACCAACGGCAACTATCCGCTTGCCGCATAATATGTCTCCAATAATATCCATCCTGAATGGCACTAGACAGGGATGCCCCCTTTCGCCATTGATTTTTGCATTGTGCGTGGAACCTCTTGCCTCCGCTGTCCGCCTCAATCCGAGCATTCGTGGGGTCTCTCTGCGGGAGAGGGAATTCAAGTTGTCTCTCTTTGCGGATGATATCTTACTGACACTAACATCACCTCATATATCTCTTCCTAACCTACATAAATTGCTTAATGAGTTTTGCACCATCTCAGGCTATAAAATTAACGCCGCAAAAACAGAAGCATTGCCAATAAACGTGCCTCAACCGATGGTAGATTCTCTGATGGCCAATTTTCCATATAATTGGAAGACTTCATATATTAAATATCTGGGAGTACATTTAACAACATCCTATTCGTCTTTATATAGACATAACTTCCCCGAAGTCTTCCAAGAAATTAGGAGAACCATGACCAAGTGGATGGGGTTGCCGCTATCATTATTTGGGCGTATCTCAGCGTTTAAAATGTCCCTATTACCCAAATTATTGTCTTTTTGAGACTCTACCAGTGCGGGTGCCAATGAGGGATTTAAAACTTCTTCAATCAGCTATGTTTAGGTTTATATGGGCTAACAAACGACATAGAATCAAACGGAGTGTGATGATGGCAGGAAAGAAGAGTGGTGGTCTAGCAGTACCGGATTTGCCTAGGTATTACTGGGCATCCCAGCTAAGGCGGATCCCTGCTTGGTCCTCCCTATATGCCTATTCAATATGGTTTGAAATTGAAAAGCTATGGCTAGCACCTGTGCACCCTAACTCCCTCCTGTGGGCCACATCCCATGCACCTTTAGACAGGGCTTTACTAGGCCCTATGGCCCATACGAGAGAAATATGGCATCGGTGTGCAAGTAAGTTTGGACTATGCTCTTCCTCCTCGGCCATGACTAACTTTCTATTCAATCCGTTGTTTTCAGAGGGAATGGGAGGTCAGGCTATGAGGTGGTGGTTTAACAAAGGTCTATTCCGCTTTGCCGACATAGTAGATCATAGAACCAAGTCCATCAAGCCCTTTCAAACGCTTCAGGCAGAATACGAGTTGCCTGCTAGTTGCTATTTTTCTTACATGCAAATTGCTCACTATATGACATGTATTCTGCGTTCCAGGATGGTTTCCACCCCTACCCAATTTGAGAAGCTATGCCGTTTTACCTCATCCACTAGGGGGTTAATATCAGGAATCTATAATATTCTGTTGAGCCCCTCTCCAGATGAGCCACCACGACATGCATATATGTCTAAGTGGGAAGCACTGCTAGCTAGAGATATCTCAGTGGAGGAATGGGATCTCATCTGGGGACGAGCTTCGCAGACCTCTCAATGCACAACATATAAAGAGAACATATATAAAATATTGATGTGCTGGTACCATACTCCTCCTTGTTGCACAAATTAAATCGGCAGTTCAGATAGAGTTTGGTGCTGTGATATGTCAGGAGGCACTGTCTACCACATCTTCTGGACTGTCATATATTCAAAATTTTTGACAGCAGTTAAGAGTTTATTAATGATTTGTTTGGTATTATTCTGCCAATGGATCCAATGTGTTTCCTTTTCAATCTATTTTCCAATCAAGCTCTCCAAATGCTCACTCAAATTAATGTGCATGTTCTTACGTGCCGCTCGATGCCTAATAAGGCTCATTGGAAAAGCAAATGGGCTTTCAGGCCCTCTATGAGCTATATATGGGGCGATTCGATTGAGAGACAATTGGGAACAGGAGTATCTCACAGCATCTGTGCACAATATGTTGAGACTGGATTTAATCAAATTTGGTATCATGGGATGTTTATGCTATATCTAAGGATATCTGAGGTTACCCGGAGGTAGAAGTGGTTCCCCTGGGATTTCCCCTCATTCAGGGCTATGTGTGATGTCCCCCCCTCCCGTTGTGTCTGGTCTGTCTATTAGGTTTAGTTTAGGATATGTTATGGTTCATGTACTGTCTTGGGTATGGGCTTTTAAGGCTCTATGGTATGTCTTTGACAGTTATAGCTTGCATGGTTATAATGCATACTTTACCTTTAAACTCCCTATGTTCACAGGACGTTACATTCTAGTTCTTATGGGTTGTCGTGAAATGCTTACCGTTTTTTTACACTTGAATATGGGTCTACACATTTATTTGCTCCTAATTGTGAAGTATCTGGACCCTACAGGGGATTATTCGCGATGTACATCTGGAATATGGAAACGGTTTGTTGTTGTGTCCAGTCATTGCAAAATGTCTTGTATCTTTTTTTTGATAAATCTTTTAATAAAAAATACAGTCGTAATAAAAAAACCTATGGAGAACTATTGACCATCAGAATCAAAGGTGGGAACAGTTCAAAATACAGTTAAAAAATGCAGAAAAGCGTGATTGGCTGAGTAAGCGGTTGCTTGGCTAGCTGGCCAATCAGAATAGGAGACGACAGAGACCCATTAGCTCTCTCTCTACCCGGTAAGAGTGCAGAAGCAAGATACGATCACGATGACACAAACCTCCCCATTCGAGCTCTAGAAATATGAGAGAGAGAACTCGCTCTACTCTCAATCTCAAATATACCATCGCTCTA
The DNA here is from genome assembly GCA_025379985.1 of Phyllomedusa bahiana. NCBI lineage: Eukaryota > Metazoa > Chordata > Amphibia > Anura > Hylidae > Phyllomedusa > Phyllomedusa bahiana. Next base: position 20,744 of record JAODAL010013489.1, on the reverse strand, counting down.
AATAAACGATGTAATGGCAGAATAGAGCTGATTGGTTGTAGCCTCCCCCAGTGTGCAGCCGTCACTGCGCGACGCTCGCACTGCGCACACTCTACTCCAATCAAGCTAATCACCCGCAACAATTAAAAACGTCTCTAACATGACCTTTAGGCTCACACTTCTCCCATTGTAGTCTCTGGAGGAGAGTCGGCGTCATGTCAATCTAGGCTGTTCAACGCCGCCGAGCGCGGACATGGCGTATGAATAAAAAAATAATTTTTATTTAAGTGTAAAAATATTCTCTGAAATACAGCTATTCTGAAACATTCTATAAACATAATTGATAAAACTCACACTTACTAACGCTGCTTTGTCGCCCCTGAGTCCGGCCCCCCCGATAATAAAGAATTGCAATAGAGAGCAATTGAGGGAGAAAATATAGTTAAATGATCAAATTGTGCCGCAAGCATATTCTCAATCTGGTCGGGCATAAACAAGCCCATCAGAATTAGGATGCGACAGTGTCCATTCAAAAACCTATGGAGACTATTGACCTCAATCAGAATAGGAGCGACAAAGACCCATTATAGACTTTGGGAAAGTTTTGACCATCAAATCAAGGCCCCGGTGATACAGTTACAAAAATACAGGAAAAAATACAGAAAAGAGCTGATTGGTTGAAGCTATCGGTGGCCTGGTCTATCCCGGCCAATCATTAGCGCGCGAGCTACTTCTCCCCATTTCGTCTATGTGATGAGTATGGGATAAGCAATGCTCAATCTCGGCGCCTCAGCGGCCGTCGCGCATGGAGTATGCAATTAAAAAAACTCATTTCGATTAAATGTAAAACATAGATCAGATAAAGCGCTGAAAACCTTCTATTAATAAATAAACGAACTTTAATTCCCTAATTCAACGCTGTTTGTCGCCGGAGGAGAACGGCGCTACACTTGGAAATTGTCAAAATAGAAGGAGACATTGCGCAGGATAAAACTACAGTCAATTCTAAAATTGTTTAATGCGCCTTCTCATTGAGAGAACGGCAGAAAGCCAGCCCAATCCACAATAGGAGCGACTACAGACCTATTTAAAACCTATAAGAGAAGTTTCATTGACCATCAGAAATAGAGTGAATCCAGATGTCCCCATTTATAAACCTTTGCGAGAATTTAAGATCTATCAATCAAAATCAAAAGGCGGAGACAGCTCAAAAATACAGTATCAAAAAGACAGAAAAGAGCTGATTGGCTGAGCATAGCTCGGTGGCTTGGCTATCCCACGTACTAATCAGAGCTCGCAGCTAACTCCTCCCATTGTAAGTCTATGGAAGAGATCGGCTGCACTGAAATCTCGGCACTCAGCGCCGTGCTGGCATGACAGTAAAGAGTATAATAAAAATATAAATTAATTTTTATATAAGAAGTGTTAAAAACATTAATCAGATAAGAGCTGAAACCTTACCTAAAAATAAAATTCAGTTAATATCAATACCGAATCAACGCATACGTTTGTCGCCATCGAGAGACCGGCGCTACATAGGAATTGCTCATAGAGAGAATCGCCGGGAAATACAGAAATTCATAAATTGTTTTAAGCTCTTACTAAGACATTGGTCCGGGGCCATAAACAGCCATGTCAGAAACTAGGAGCAGAACAGTTGGCCATATACTATACTATGGAGGAAAATTGACCAATCCACGAATAGGAGCGAGTCAGGGACCCATTTACCTATGGAGAAAAATTGACCAATCTTTATTCAATGCGGAGACAGTTCAAAACCTACCGTATAAAATGGCAGTAAAGAGCTGATTGGTTGATGCGGGGGGGCATCGTCCAGCTTAGCAATCAGGAGCGCATGACGACTAATTTCTCATAGAGTTCTATGGGGAAAAAGAATTATCGAGACGAACTCTGGATTGGCATATGTTATAAAAGAGGCAGCAGGTTAATTTGGATACCACATGATGGGGAGAACGAAGCGAGCCGATGCTCCTATGGGTTTTCGTATCATGCAATTGAAAATAAAACTGTACATTGACCCGAAATCTAAATGATAAAAGTTACAGATGCTGTCCAGAGAATGAGTACTATAAAATGAATAATAATTATAGGGACCCCGGTAACGGAAAAAAAATATATTACTCAATATAATAATCATGTTTATTTCAGTATATGTTTTTTCGGTCATTGCATCCATACCATATTGCATCCTGGGATTAACGAAAATAAAGAAAATATAACATGATTTTATTGAATTTTTTTTTTTTCGCTTACCCACAATATGCGGCGTCACTGGGACGCATGGGAAGAAGTAGAAGAAGAGAAAGAGAAAAACTCCCCTTCGAGACGTCTCCTGTAAGTCGCTGGACATATAACTTTACTGTCTAATCATCTTATTATGTCTGCTAAGAGCTGGTCTCCACTTTACTTGTATGGTCACTGCTGCCAAGTAATATTTAGATTGGTAGTTATAATCGCCGTTTGCATTCACGTGAATGGTTAGTTTGTATTATTCTCGGTCACATTTAGTGCTGGTGATATGTGTCCCATGGTGTGACAAGTATTATTATCAAGGTCACTATTATTTGGTCTTGAGGAGAGTCTTTCTTTGTAGGTATTTATTGGATACAAAAAGAATTTGATTACATGTTGTTATGAAGATCTGTTACTCCTATATTCCCTCTCTCTCCACGTAAGCGCCACTAAGAATACGGGTCTTTCCCGCCCCCAATGAAGACCTATTCGTGGCGGGAATCAGGTTCTTAGAAATGAGCATTTTGTTGAATGGGTGGACATTCTTCTCTCCAGCATTGGTTAAGAGATGCTATTGGTTATCTTAAGGAGACTCCATACATGTTCTACAAAATTGTTGATAATAATTTAGAACTGGGATGACACTTTTGCTGGCTTACATGCGACTATTGAATCAGCTGTATACAGCTATTCCCCTTATTAGTTCTGGAAGTGTTAGGGCTCAGTTGAATACGATCATCCTGAGAAGTATTCTGATTATATGTGAAGCTTCTTATAAGTTTATATTCTAATGGTTATTGAATATTTGCTTTTCCCCACAATTATTTCATGGTTTTGTAAAGAAATTTTTTTTCTCAAAAAAACAGGTGCTTCCATGGAGTAAATCTCCCTCGTCCTGATAGCCAATTTGTTTGTTGCCTGGTTTGAAGAGATCGGTTTATGTTTTGTTGATAATTAATATCCCTTTCGATGAAAATGTAATTGTTACTGGTACAGTCGCTATATCGAATGAGATGCACTTGTCATTTTAAGAGGTCCCACGATGTAGCGAGCTCTCCTCTGCAGATTTTGTGTCTTATTTAAAATATCACAATGTCTTTTGGTTTATTTTTTACCCAGTTAAAATTCCATCAAGATACACTCAAATTGACTTTTTTTGGACATTCAATCTTCTTTGGTAGGTATCTATTGAAAAAGTAAAATTTGTACTTCTACTATATATAAAGCCACACGTTCTAGCAATAGCATATTTACATCCGCTAGTTCTTGTTCACCTAGTCACACCTTGAAGTCCAATTTCGTGTGGGTCGAATTGGTTAAGGAGTAATCGTACATTGTTCCACTGATTGTGGCTGTGATACAGAGCAAAAAGGAAATAATGGCGTAAATTACTTTAAGAAGAGAGGTTCTCTCTGAATTGTTGTCTGGATAGAGCACAAAAGATTTGCTAATCCCCTGAAACCGTAATAGAGAGTATTTATATATATAACTAAAAGAAAGATAGACATCGCAGACATGATAAAAGTCTGTATTTGTGTCAACACTACAGTTAAGGAGAAGTTATATGTTAAGGGAATTTTAAAACAAATAACAGTGTTTTTCAAGATGATGTAAGTATAGATCATTTGTTGAGTCGATGGGTTTTTAAATTTGTTACGAGACAGGCTCCCACTCTGCAATCCACCTGATATATCCTAGGCCTTGTGAATATCTAGTAGCGACAGAAAACTTAGGCAGATGATGTGTTGAGGGATTTTTTCGCTTTGTGGTTTCGCAAGATGTTCATGTTGTATCAGTCCAGTGCATCGCAGGAGTAAAGTTTATAAAGGTTTAATTGATGGCAGTATGCTTTTAATATAAGGTCATATGTTTGAATTGTGAATCCACTCATTTGGTTGCTTATTGTATAGAATGTACATTATGCCTACAGAACCCATTAGATACGTTTGGATCGCACTACTAGAGCGTCTTAAGAGAGATTCAAGGGAACATTAGATTGTATCGGTATTTCTCGTCGCAGATACGCATAATTGTAGCCCAACGTGTTCTAATAACCACATCTTTTCAAGAACATCAAGGCAAATGTAAGATCAGGTACTAAAATTCTATAGTTTGGATTCTAGTCACCTCATTTGGAGAGAGGACGGGTGACCCGTAGGCGACACTGTTAAATAGAGGCAGGGTTATTGGAGTTTTGCTGTTTGTTTAATTCAGCTTATCTACTGATCTCTATTTTTTAAACTATTGAATTGTTTTTTGGTTTTTTTTTCTTCTCTTGTGTCCTGCATGGGCGTTGCCCTATAAATAGTTTACACATCATGGGTGTTAACCTTTGCTATAGGAAGGATCTTTTGATTCCGAAACATAGTCAGCAAGGAGCTGGCTATCCTTATTGCTCTGTCCTTACTAAGATGTTTGTACACGGATCTGGATTTGATTTTATCCTCAATAATGTCTTTGTATTTTTGCACTGACCTTCTACCCTGGAGGTTCGCTGGTTCAATCCTGCTTGTTTCCTATATGTTTTAAGTTTAAAGCCAGTACAAGGCACTGACAGGTAACCGCGACGGCTATTTTCTAGGTGAGACTGAATCTTTCTTAGTATTGACGCCTAGGATTATGTGAGTCACGAGATGTCGCAGCATTCAGCGTCACTATGTGCTAGAGATGATATGTGGTCACTTGTAGGACATTGGTACTATTAAGTCCTGGATTTCTGGTTGGTATATGTAGCAGTGTTTATATTGGTAACTGTAGTCCCATGAACTATTATTTAGTAGTTTTATAGAAATAGCACATTTGTTGGTTATATCTTGAGGTATATTTTCGTTGGCGTTGATGGTGAATGCATATAGGCAATTTCTTCACCTCTCCCCTGAGTGCAATTTGCCTAGCGAACGGCTCCCCCTAAACACTCTGATCACAATAAATCTAGAAATAATCTCGCTGTTGTGACATGATCCTTAACACTCTCAATTGTCACATACTCCTTCCAATTTCTTGCATCGTAGAGGAAATCACAGTTTCTGATAGTTGCAAAGAACTCAAATACCAGAGCTTAGATTCTTCATCAACTGTAAAATCAGAAATCATATAAGATTAATTTAAGAAAGGTTTTTTATGTAGAAAGAAGCGGCATTTATATGGGTCTCTTGTGGTTCATGCAATAAGCTCATTAAGTATCTCGCAGAGAAAGCTCTTACAGCTACATGTGTTGTCCTATCCTCACGTTAAAGCGACCACATAGGACATCCACCCCAGGACCTCAGTCCTATATTAACGTCAGAGATAAAGTGGCAAGATGTTGCCACATTTGTTTAGCTCAATTTTGCTAAAGGTACTTCAAAGGGGCTGTCTCAGTGTAAATATCGTGTATTCAATTAAAGCTGTTGGACCGGCATCTGAAAAATCGGTATAAGGAGCCAAGACAAGATACCCCTCTTACATGGCTACTTTTCTCATATGTATGTTTCAAAGATTAACAACCTTCTCTAAACAGTGGAATGGAAGACAATATTCCTATATTATTATATATAATATATAACACTATATATATATTATATTATAAAATATATACTCAATTATATATATATAAAATGAGTAAGAAATACAAGCGGGTCACCTTCTGCTGTTGAATTATCTGTCAGGGTATTTTTCCCTCAATGACATGAACCGAGGCTGAGACAAAGGAGGCACTGTAATATAAGAAGACAAAACGGGCTAAATTATACTAGTGTGTTATGACCTCATAGTGTGAGTGATTTTTAGTCGCTATCGCCATCCTGTTGAGGTATACAGGACAGGCTGCAAAACAAGTATTCATTTTATTTTACTGTTCACTTTGCTGTGATATTCCAGAAAAATTTGGTGAATAAGTGCAGGGAGACTTTCTAGCTTGAATAAGCCACACACTCCTTGTTGTGGATGAACAAAAAAGTCTTTATAGTGTTGCAGAAAAAATATTGGCCCTTATTTACTAATATTGCTGTGACAGAAAGTGGCGTATTTTTTGGCACTGCATGGCCCAGATCTCCTTATATTATGGGCTTATAGACCTTTGGCACACTGCTACGACAGATGACTTTGTGACCTTTACCATAGAAAGTGGGTGTTAGCGTTAGATAACCAATGCTGACATGCTGGACATATTGCTCCCATAAAATTCTGGGGTCAGAAAGTAAGCCAAAAATAAACCCAAACAGGTTCTAACAGGAAGACAAATCTAAGCTCTCACCAATATTATCGAGGTCGTGCGATGAGCCACATTCGATAAAATCTGGTGCATTCTTAGGACTCCGCTGTCTAAGTTCCGCCTGTTTACTTACAGCCACTGTGTGGGCTGGCTACCGGCAAATTACATTTGTTAATCTCCTCTCTTGACATCAGCGGTTGTCCCTGAGCAAATTTCTACACTTCCATAAATAAATTTCAATCAATGCAACTATAGATTAGTCGACTTTATAGCTTAATAATACATGTCACACGTCAGCCATAATACTGAAAACTTCATATTGTGTGCTACAGGTCCCGATTGACACTGTTATTGAGGCCATACAGACTTCCTAAATAAGAACTCTAAGGGCTTGTCCCCGCGGCAACAGAGTTTTCACTATTAGGCTTTACATAGATCTGTTCTTCGGACTTTATACCGACTGTTGACCCTGTGTTATTACTGACATTAATAGAAATCATGTTTATCAGCCCCGGCATGGTTTTATTTTCCCGCCGGCGTTCTGAAAAAAAACTTAGAATACATGTTACTTATTACACCCTAGCGTTTTCGGGTGGAACATTGAAACTAAGGAAACATGTGGGTTGCGAAGGGGGCACAGGCTTGAATGTGCTACACCGCAGACTGTAAACAAACAGAAGGTAATGACCCCATCAGGTGTCCTCCTGTATCGAGACAAGCAAAGGGAGAATGCGCCAATCTGTGCTTAAGAGACGCTCGTGTCTCCTCGGTCCCTCAATTGTATAACGAAGGTGTAGTGGGAGCTTTGTTTTGATGTGCGGTCGCGTCACTTCCGGTTGCACAATGAGTATTGAGCAGGAATATTGGAGCTGGATGCATTCCAAGCCTCACTTTAAGATTGTTTACATCATTTCCTGTAATTGCAGGCAAGCTACTAATAACTGTGCTCCTTATTTAAATGACGCTTTAAGCTATATGTGTATGCCAATTGTCATGCAAACTAGCAGGCAAAGATAGTGGTATCGGAAGGTATGTCCTAGGAGTATGCTGACAAACAGTCTAGGGAAAGTTCCAGGGATGTCAGATGAGGCCGGTTATACAGTGGGACAGGCCACCGGTCTTTCCACACAGCAGCAGATTGGCAGCAATGTGCGAGCAACGCAAATGAAAGTGGCGGCCCATTCAAGGAGATACACCGACTTGGTGGGAGAAAAGATCAGCCAATATGGAATAGTAAAACCATAGGGTTACTTATGTCTTGTGTAGTTTATGTATTGCGGCGAGTAGTCAGCTCTTTATTTGGGCTGCTTTTTCTGAGAAAGGCTGTAGCGTGGGTGGCGGGGGGCGTTCTACCCCTCAGGTCCAGGCTTTACCGGTATCCCCTAGCCTTAGCAAAAGCGCTGTGCAGGAAAGAAGGACCAGTAGAGGAGTTAACCTGCGGTCCTGAATTGGTAATCAGGAGTCGATTTCTCTTGACAGGTTGACTGACGACACGCAGGTAGCCGGCGCACGAATCTGGGTAGGCCCTAAACGGTAGCGCCGAGATCCCTCCGATAGGGCGCCTAACCTCAAACGCCTATACCCTAAGGGGGCAGGACCAAGGCCACCGACCCTCGCCGGGCTAAGGCCACTGCCGATGGGCTGGACTAGCGCCGGCCCCGGGTCTTGAGACACGATTTTCTGCGGAGAAGATGAGGAAAGGGAAGCGCAGACCCAGTGACCCCGCAGACAAGTGTCGGGCCCCGCTCCAGGAGGCGACGCTGGATCCTCCACGTAGAAGCTGCATCCAGGGACCCGACACAGCGGGGCCGTGAGGTCTCACTGGGGCGAGAGGACTACCGACCAGCGGCACCCGTGCGCCTCAGCCGAAGGCGCGCTCGTCATCATTTGACAGCTGATGTCATCGCGAACGCATAGCTCTCCTCTCCTGGGCGCTCAATGCAGACGTCACGGGCCGAGTAGCGCCCGAAGGAGCTGCCCCGAGGAGCTGCCGCGGGAGGAGGGCGCGGCTGAATATGAGAAAGAGAGGAGCGCACGAGCGCCGGCGAATTGGGTCAAGTATTGATTGTTGTTGGCTTTTAAAGTGCCATAGCCTGTGGTCTTAGGCCTATATTCTGCCTGTAGCGCCCCCTCTATATCCCCGCCTGCCAAGCCCATATTAATGAACTGCCTGCAGGCACACCAATAATGCAGCTTGTCGGGCACACATAATGCCTTCGCTGCGGACCCCCTTTAATCTGCTGCACTGAGGCCCCTAATATCTGCCTGTGGACCCCTCTATAATAATGCCTGCGCACGCATGGCCCACCCATATAGATGCCTCCTGAGCCTAGCGTGCCCCCTATAATGCCTGCTGCGGGCCCCTTAATAATTGCTGCCCTGCGGCCCCCACTAATGCCTGCCTGCCGGCCCTATACATGACTGCGGCGGCCCCTTAATGCCTTCTGCCTGTGGGCCTCCTCCTATTATGCCTGCACTGCTAACGGCACCCCCATAATGCCTGACTGTTGGCCACCATAACCAGCTCCATGCCTTGTGGCCCCACTATATCCTGCCACCTTGTAGGCCCCTATGTAATGCCTGACATGCAGGCCCCCCCTAATAAGATAGCTGCCTGCTCGGCACCCCATTATGCCTGCCACATGACGGGTCACCCTATAATGGTCATGCTGCGGCCCCCACAATATTGCCTGCTCTCTCGCCCACCCATCATAATGCCCGCTGCCTGTGGCCCTCTATAATGCCTGCCTGGTGCCACCTTATATGCACTGCCTGGTGCCCTCCATAAGCCTGCCTGTGAGCCACCCATCAGACGCCTCGTCTGTGGTCCCATCACGACTGCCTATGAGCCACCCCTTACGCCTGATCCTTGTGGCCCCTATATGCTGCCTGTGGTCTCCCCTGTACGCCATGACAGTGAGACCCTGATCGGCTGCCTAGTGGCCCTATTATGCTGCCCTGTGGGCCCCCCATACTGCCCTCTTACATGTGGCCCCAGATATAGCCTGCCTGTGGCCCACTATAGTGCCTGCCTGAGGTCACATAATAGCCTGCCTGTGTGCCCCATACGACCTGCCTGTGAGGCCCCATATGGCTCTGCCTGACGCCCTGTTAATCGGCTCTGCACTGTGGACTCATATAGCCATGCCTGTGGCCCCATACGCCCTGCCTGACCGCCCCCATACGAGATGCCTGTGCCCACAAACGCCTGACCCTGAGCCCCCGTAACTGCGTGTGCCTGTGCGATCCCACCTAACGCCTCGCTCCTAGTGGCCCCCATATCGCCTACCACTATGCCTGATTACGGCCTCCTATATCGCGCCTGCCTGTGGATCCATCTCATACGACCTGCCTGTGGCCCCAATTACGCCTGCCTGTAGACCAACATATAACAGCCGGACTGAACCCCTGCTATTTATTTGCCTGACGACACTAAGCTTAATATACCTGCCCTGTGTGCCCCTATATTTAAATACCTAACTGTCTAAAGGGATCAATATACTATTATATATCTCGCACTGACTGATGGTGTGCATATCAGATATACTGTGCACTGACTCTAACGGGTCTTATATACCTATATTAAGGGAGCTTACTGGAAAAGTGTGAGAAAAATCTAAGATATATTTGTGTCCAATATCCTCAGGACGAGGTCTTGGCCGGGAGGAAATATGGCATTAAGCGGGTGTGAACGGATGGAGAAAGAATAAGGGGAGAGAAAGTGATACACTCAGTCACGCTGACTCAGAACTCAAGAACGATCTCCGCCGTGAGTCCATAATGTAACTGGTGTAATCAGTTATATGTTGCAGAGCGTCTACACTTACAAGCTAGTATCTACCACTTTATCAGGGTCACAGTGTATGTTGGCGGTAGGTATATGTCTTCATAGAGCTGTGTACAGCAGTGATAGTCACATGTGGGGGTTGCGTTCTCAGGCAGAATTGACTTTGGATCCTTAAGTAGTAATAGAGTTTGGGGTTTTGGTTTTGTGGGGAGTGTTTTTTGTAACAATAAATTGTCTGGTGATTTGCCCCTTTGTATCGGGGGAAATATTCGGTGACTGTTTTTTGGGGGGTATTCCCTTGTCATACGGAGGGGAGCAAATTTTTAAAAATGAAAAAATTTGTCAGGGCTGATTTTCATTGTGCAGTGAATGTTAGGAGATGGACGGGAGCTTGGGGTTTTACGCAGAAAAATTTTGGACAGGCCCGGCGCGGGGGTGGGGGAAATTTTGTGTGGGTGTGTGTGGGGGGTCTTTTTTTTTGGAGGAGGGGGGGGGGGGGGCCCCCTTTTGGCACTTTTACTCGCCTAGGGCCCCAAAAATTGCCTTGCCCCGGGCCCCTGCTGAGCAGGAAGGACCCTGCTACGGGCCCACTGAACTAGCCCGAGGGGTCTGTTTCCCAGGGGACTGAAACCCTGCCCCCGGGGTGGAGTAAAACCTGTGTCCCTTTTTTTAATGCGGGAAAAATGTCAATTATGTTTTTTGTTTGCATGTTTTTCGGCTGACGGAAGCTAGGGAAAAAGGGAACTGCCTTTTTGGGTTTTGCGGGTTTTTTTTTTTGTTCAAAAATAAAACCCTATTTTTTGGGTTTTGCAACCTTTTCCCCGTTTGGGGGGCCTACCTCGGGTTGACCGCTAGTCCCCACTATGGTGGAGGTTGCTTTGGGCACTGGTTAAAAGGGTAACAGCAGCACCCCTTTTTGGGGACTTTTTTATCCGTTTTTGTAAAACTGTATTTTTGGGGGGAAGGCTGCTACATTCCTGCCAAAACCAGTCCCCAGCAAGGGGAAAAAAAATATGCAAGCACCTGGGGGCGGGCCCAATCCCAAACCCAGCAAAAAAACGAAACCTTTCGGTTGCTGGAGCAAAATTGCAGCATCAGAGTAAATTGTTTCCCCCCAAAGAGGAGGGGAGGTTGTTTCAGAGGTCGGGCACAGAAAAGAGGCAGGGGCAGGGGCCCCCCTGCAGAAGATCCCCCTGATGAGGGCCGTAGAGGCGTATCTGGCAGTGTTTTGAGAGGCTGGGGGAAAGGGGAGGAAACCCGGGGGGGGGCCGGTTTTTGGACGGAAGTTCTGGGCCCTATTTGACCCGGGGACCCGCAGAAGGCCTACTTTTGCCCTCACTCCCAGAGCAACCCAAAAAAAGGGGGACTTTGCCCTTTTTAAAGGGGCAGAAAAATTTGGCCGGGGCTGGGAGTCCCCCTAGCGGTGCGGGCTGCAGGTCCATGTTTGGGGGTTTTTTGAGAAGCATAACCCGCCTCGCTCCCCGCTTTTTTGATTTTTACCCCTTGTGCCCCAAGGGGGCTGAAACCCTGAGGTGCTGAGTCCATCCCCCATCATGGCCGGTTTTCGTCTTGGACCGCTACGCAATGGACTACCACGGGGAACTCCCCAATCCCCTTTGGGGTTTTGCCCAGGGGGACCCAAGGGCCCCCCTTGGACCAGCTGTTTGCCCTCGTGGAGGGTTACACCCCCTGCAGAGTCCTATTGGGGCCAAGCGTCAAAGCTTTCCCCCGCCGAGGGCCCGGGGGAAACCCGTGGACTGGTTGACAGAGTCGGGGTGGCCCACCCAGAAGAGAGAGGGGGTTTGGGACCAGAGAAGGTCCCTTTTCCCCCCTTAAAAAAACCCCCTGGGGGGCCCCGAGCAGAAGTGCCCTTTTTGGGAAAAGTGCCCAAAAAATTGGGGGCATATTGCAGCACACTGTCCCCAGCGGGGAAAGGGGGGCTATGGAGTGTGGGGGGCCACCCGTCGCCTCCCCAATGTTTGCTCCCCCTGCCTGAAAAGTGCTTTCCCCCTGCCAGCCGGCCCTCAAAAAGGGCCCCGTTCCAGGGGGAAGGGGGGTCATTTGTGGGGCCCCTTTTGGGGGCCCTTTTGGCAGCTATTTTCCCTCTTGCGAGCCCATTCCGCATGCCCGGGTTTTACCCGGGAAAAAAAAGGGTTTTGGGGGTGGTCTGAAATTCTGGGGACACAAAAAACACTCCCCACGGGGCGACAGTGACTTTTGGGGCTTTTTTCGGGATCTACCCATGAGGTGGGCATCATAAACCGCCCTTCTAACCCCCAAATCCGGGGAAAGGGGGGAAATTCCCCCCTGTTCTGGGAACTTTTGGGCCCCAACCCCCCAAGGGGGAAACGCGGGTAAAGGGCCCGTGAGCCCCCAACCCCTCAGTCCAGTTCCCCTAGCGGAGGAGGTACAATATGATCCCGTAGGGGTGACCACTGATATTGTTTAAAAACTTCCCTTTTGGGGGGTATTGCAGGGGGGCGGGGAAAGGGGTTGTCCGCCTCTGAGAAAAATTATCCCGGGACCTGGAGGTGTCTTTTGTGAAAACTTTGGCAAGGTTTCAGTTGCGAGACCTCCCCCAAAAAGGAATCCCTTGGGGACCAGGAAACGGTACTAAATGGGGGTGCGAAAGATCGGCCCCGAGAAAAGATTTCCGCATTTTGCTGTCAGAATGATTTCCCTGTATCGGGTTTGTAAGTAAGGGGGGAAAAATTTTTGGAAAAAACTTTTGGTCCCCTGTACCTTATAGGAGGAGGGTACTGGATATGGTCACATTTATGTGTTTGGGGGGGCCCATTGGGGGGGGAAAAGAAGAAAAAAAAAGAGCGTGTTTTTTAAACGGTTTACTGGCCCGGGTGCATCAAGAGATTCCCAAATTTTTCTGAAAGTCCTCCCCCACGTGCCAGCAAACCCGCCCCCTATGCCCCATTTCGGAGCCCTTTTAGTACCCCTCCCCATTATCGAGGTGCCTTTCCCAAAAACGAATCGCTATGGATCTCTTTAGGGCCCTTTAAAGTCTGCTGGGGGGCCCCCAGTCCCATTCAGTCATACTAGTTTATGCTACCAGGTATCCGGGAGGCCATTCCCCTAAAAAAACAGGGTCCCGAATTTTTATTGCCGAAAAGTTAATGAAAGGTTTTCTTTCAAAAAAGGGTTTCCCCAAAGGAAAATCCAACAGTCGGGGGGACCCCCTTCATGTCTAGGGAAATTTAAAGGGAAACCTGTGTAGATACTGCACATTAAAACAAACTGGGGACCTGGGGCTATCATCCTAAAAACTGGGGTTAAGTCGAAAGATTTAATAAAACCCTGAAGGGGATGTGAAAAAGGTTTGGTAAAAAAAGGAGGGGGGGACGGGGGATTGTTTGCCCCTTCCCGGCTATTTCCATCAGAGGGGTTTTCTCTCCCCCCGGGGTTTCCCCCCTTTGAATTGTTTAGGGGGGACCCCCTAGGGGTATGCTGGACTTCGCCAAGGGAGCGGGGAGGAGTGAGGCAACCCCCTATAAAATTTGTTTTTAGAACACACCCCCCAAAGAGGGGCGGAAATCGTATCACCCGAGTAAGGGCCCATGTGAAGGGCCCCTTTGCGGAGGGCACAGGGTCACGAGTGGGGTTTATCCCAATGGGGGCTGCTAGGGTAAGGAAATTTTAAACCCCTGCGGCCCGCGATTGGTCCTGGTTCCACGGTAAGGAGAAAGGGTCCGGGGCTAAATGGAAAGGACCTTATGAAGTGGGGGGAGAGATTTGGGAAAGAGGTTTAAATTATAAAATACATCAGCCAGGGAAGAAAAAACCCCTTTTAAACTATCCCAAATTAAATTTAATAAAGCCGTGGCAGGTAGAGGGGCCCTTAGTAGTCCCCCTGAAACCCCAAGTGGAACCCACAGTCGATATTGGAAAAGGTTTGTCATAGGGGACCCCTGTCCAAACATCAAAGACAGGGGGGCCGGGAGTTTTTTTTACAGGAAACAGGGCACCCTTAAACTGACCTTCCAGGCATACAGTGGGGGAAAAGCATGGATATGTACAGACCCTGGGGGTAAAAAGTTCACGTCAAACCCCCGAATCCCAGAACCCTCGGAGACAAGGCAGTCTTGAGGAAGCAAGGGGCATTTGGGCCCGGGGCTTTTATTGAAGAGTCCAAAAGGGGTGGTCTACCCCCATTGTTTTGGGGGGGGGGGGCCCCAAAAACCCAAAATGGGCTTGGGGGTTTCCCTGAACGATTTCCCCCGACCAATGAGGTTTTCTAAGGGGGGTTTCTATCCGATGCCCGGGGGGGAAATAAACTGATTGAGAGAGGGGGTAAAGGCAAGGTAATAAAACACTGGACCTTACTAAAGGTTACGGGCGGGTTTCCCCTGCCCGGGAAGAGGCCAAAGAGAAAATGCCTTCTCCACTCCGGGAGGGGTTGTTCCACTACACCGGGTTTCCCTTTGGGGTTTAAAGGGGGGCCCCCAGGAATTTCAGAGGGAAATGGATAAAATTCAAAAACCCATCCCAGGTACGATGTGCCTATTTTAAAACGATATTGTTATTTTCAGTATTGACGGGGAGCCCCATTCAGCAAAGAACAGGCAGTATCAGTTCATTTAAGGGGGGCGGGTTTTAAGTTAAACCCTAAAAAAATGCGCCATTGGGCGGGGAAGAAGCCCGATACTTGGGGTATATTGTGGGTAGGGGCACAATAAGACCCCAACTAAACAAAGTAGGGGCCCATTCAGAGGTGGCCAAAAAACCCCTGAAAAAAAAAACAGGTGAGTGCGTTCCTGGGGATAGTCGGCTCTCCCGCAGGTTCGTCCCCAAAACTTGCTTCATTTGCAGCCCCGCTAAACCGACCAAACAAAAGGGAGGAAGGGGTGTTGGTGAAATGGTCTTAAAGGGGGCAGAAAATAAATTTCGGGCCCCGGGAAAAAAGCCCTCTGTGCCACCCGGTTTGGTAGCCCCGGATTTCCCCAGAAAAAAGAGTTTGTTATCCAGACAAAACCCCTCAGATTTTGGGTTTTGGGCGACAGTATGCCCACAGGAGGTAAATGGGGAAGCCAACCCCATTACATATTTGAGTGGGAAAAAGTACGTCCCTGGGAAAAGGGAAACTATCCATAGTAAAAAGGGGGAGGGTCTGGCGTTAAAGTGGGCTTTGGAGTTTTGGCGGGGGTTTACTATTGGCCCAGGGAAAAAATTTTCGGGTTTGGGGGGGACAGTTTCATGCCCCCTTTTACGGGTTGGATGTACCGAAAAAAGGGGGCCAATACGAAAGGGGTTTAAAGAGGGGTTCCGGGCACTGCAGGTTTTAAAAATTTTGTGGGTTAAAACCACAGGGGGGGGGAAACAGATAAAAATTACTGACCCCTTTGTCAAGGCTCCACTGTTTGGTGGGTTAAAGTCCCCCAGCCCCCGGGCCCTTTGGGGCCCAGAGGGGGGGGATTTTGTAAGAAAACTACCCAGGAAAGAAAAGTGGTGGGGGGTTTATGCCCCTGGATTATGCTGAAAAACATTTGGGGGAATTTTCCAGGGATGTCAGAGAGGCCGATCAGGGGGGACACCCCGGTCTTTTCCCAAAACGGGGGAAAAAATTTGGAGCAAGAGAACTGCACTAGTGGGGCCACCAAGGAAGGGGCCTTGGTGGGGAAAAGTAGCCCCTATAGGGTAAGTAACCAAGGGGTTTCTTATGTTTGTGTAGTTTAGTAAAAGCTGCGGGGGCAGCTTTATTGGGGGTGCTTTTTTTTGAAAAAGGGCCGATGTAGCGGGGGTGGGGGGGGTTCACCCCTCCGGTCCAGGGTTTACCGGTATCCCTAGGCCTTTTAAGCCTTTTGAGGGGAAAAGGACCGGGTTTAGAGAGTTAACCTGGGGATGATTGGGTATCAGGAGTCATTTCTCTAGCGGTGCTTTAGCAGGAAGGAGCCTGCTACAGGGCCCCCTGGGAAATAGACCCAAAGGGGGCTTTCTTTCCAAGGGGCTGTACCTGCCAAAAACGGTGGAGTATAAAAACCTTTTGTGCCCTTTTTTATTTCTGGAAATGTCTATTATTTTTTTGGCTGGGATGTTTAACGGCTGACGGAAAAACCTAGACATAAGACTGCCGGTTTTTTTTGCTTTTTTTTTTTTTCTTTTAAAAATTTAAAAAAATATTTTTTTTGGTTGAAACCCCTCCCCTTTGTGCCTACCTCTTGACGCTGTCCCCACAGCCTCTTGAGAAAGTTGGGAAAACGGGGGTCGGGCTATCCCATTTCCCTTTGGAAATGCATCTCCTCCCCTTTCCGGGATACATTGGTTTAAATTTTTTTGTTTTGAGAGGTTTGGGTATTGTATGCCCATCTTGATGTTTCTATATTTTCTATTTGTTTACTTTTATTCTAAAATAAAAACACTTAATATAATGTTAAAAAACTATAGGTTTACACCTTAGTGGGCTTTCTATATTTAGGAATGGTGTGATTTGTATGCCTTGTTTGATTTTGGGGATTATCTTTTTAAATTTTTTTTTAGTCTTAAATTTGTCTATTTGTGGGGATATTAGTTTTTAATATTTTTTATTGAAATTTAAAAAAGATTGTCAATATTTATTTTCCTATGACTTTTTGTTCATAGTATTCTTTTTTGGTTTAAAAATATGTGTAAGCATACCTCCCAACCCTTTTAGGATTGCAAAGAGGGGAAATCAGGCCCCGCCTCTAACCATGCCCAAAAACCCTGACCTATACTAAGGGCCCCGCCCATACACATACATGCCAACTTTTTTTGGGCAGTCAAAAAGGGACACATTCTCCCGGATTGCATTGTGTCCAATGAAGAAATATTAAGTAAAAATTTTTTTTCTGTAATATACAGGTACTAAAACCATCAGTTTCTTGTTAAAGAAAAATAGTCAGTTTATTGACGCAGATTCTATTTCTCAATAAAAAGAGGGACATTTATAAAGCAAAGAGGGACAGAGGGGCAAGGGTTTTAAAAAAGGGACAGTCCCTCTAAAAAAGGGACAGTTGGGAGGGTTTTTGTGTATGGCCAACCCGAGCTGTATTCCCGGACCCGGGGAAAGGGAAACCATACATATTTATCTTAGCAGGTCCCCGAAAAAAGGTTTTTGGTAGGGACCCAAAAAATGTTAAAGGCTGAAAAGATTTTGGGGGAAATTTTATAGGGATTTGAATATTGAAATCAATTTGGGGGATTCATGTATGTGGGCCCCCAATATTTGCTTTTGATATTTTGGTAAATAGGGACTGAAAACCTTTAAAAAGGGGTCAGGTTTGGCCGGGGGTCGTCCCTTTTTAGGCCCTTTTTTTTCCCTTTTCTTAGGCTGTTTTGGTGAAAAAATTAGGATTTTTAAAAAAGGGTCAAAATTTTAAAGAGTAATCCACCCCATTATACTATAAGACCCATGAGGGGAAAATATATACACCCATTTTTTCCCCAACCTAATATCTTTTTTTCCTATTTCATGATGTTGCAGTGGATATAATTGTAAACATTATAGCCAGGCTTGCATGGTGTTTTTTTTGCCCTTTTTTTTTCTTTTTCCCGGGGTTCTTGGATATTAATAGCATTGGAAAGGAAATTTAAAAATTTTTTTCCCATTTTAAATAAACTTAAAAAAAAAATAAGGTTCTATTTTTTTATTTAGTTTGCCTTCAAAAAACTTTGTGTTGATTATTGTAGGCGTTTTTTAAAATTTAACTCTATTTAAACTGCTAATCGGTATTTTAGGGGGATTAAAGGGAATAACAAAATTTCCAAATTAAAAATATAGAAATGAAAAATACAAAATAAAAAAGGGTCATCCCCGGAAGTAGGCTTTGGCAAAGGGGGTGTGTCAGGTATGAAATATGTATTATGGCTCCCCTTTCCCCCCCCTTTTTTACGGTTTTTTGTTTATTATGCTGCTCTTTATAGACATAAATATTATTATTAATTTTTTATTTATTTTAAAACGCCTTGGGTTCCAGGGCGCTGTAAAATTTTTACAAAAATCATGTAAGTTGTTTGTTAAAAAAGCAGGGGTGTCTTACTTTAGGCCCCAAAGGGGCCAAAAAATTTCTGCAGTATATTTGGCAGGGAAAATTAAAGGGTAGGCGTGTACAGAGGAGGAGAGGAAGAAAACCAGGGAAAATGTCATTACACTGCCCTCACTCCCCAGCCCACCTTTCGGGGCAGGGGAAGGGGCCCTGTAGCAGGAGAAAACAAAATTTAGAAGCAGGGCAATTTATAAGGGCACAGCAGGGGCGATGATAATAGGAGCTCACAGGGAGAGGGCAAGGAATCCCAAAAATCTAGGTTGGGCCCCTGACTTTGTCAAAGTAATTTTTATATTAAATTGATACTTTAAAAATTTTTTTAAAACCCCATTTGTTTAAATTTATTAAAGTTTTATTTGAGGGAGTTGGGGTAATATGGGTTTTTGGAGTTTTTTCCTTACCTTTTATTGATCTATTTTAATTTATAAGCATTAGCATGGGGTTAAATTTCAGGAGTTGTTTTTTTGTGGCTTTGTGAAAATATAAAGTAAAAGTAAATTTTAACCAATTTTGGGAAGCTTATGGGGTTCTTTTAAATTTCATTTTCACTATTACTGTCCTTCTTTGCATTAGTGCTTGTTTTTTTTACTGCTTGAAAATGTCCCCCGTCTACTTTAAAAAATTTGGGCAGTGCCTTTCCCTTTTGGTTTCATTAAACCCCTCCAATGGAAAAAAAAATATTGATGATCTCTTTGGGACAGGGTCTCCTTTCTTCCCCGGGGTTCTTGGTTTTGACCTCAATGTTCCCGCGGTTTCCCTCAAATATTGAAATTTTTCAATTTTCTTTTAAAAAACTTTAACTAGATTCTCACCATCCCTTTCCCCGCAAAAAAGTTTTTTCAGATTTTTTTTGCAAAACCATTTTTTTTTTATTGGTATGTTTTTTCTGCTCTATTTAAGCCCCCTATCTAAGTAATTACCCCCCAACAATACATTTTTTTTTGTTTCCCCAAAAATTAGAATTCAGTCAGAGTATTATCATATGAAACCCCAAATGGTTTCCTTGTATTTGCCCAAAATAATAATACATCAACTTTTTATGGGCCAAAAAATTTAAAAAAATCGTTTTGCCCCTTCATCTGCTGGCGGGAAATTGTGGCTGAAATTTAACCCCCCTGGTTTTACCTGTGTGGCAAAAAAAAAATTAAAGATTCTCACCTCCTCCCCATTGAGACTCGGGGGCAAGGGCATTTCCCGGGACCCCAAGGGCAAAAAACCCCGGTACAGGGGCCCGTGTTGGGGAAAATTAGCTTTGTTAGGGGAAATAAAAATTTGGGAAAGAAAATTTTGGGAAACAGAAGCAAAACAAATCTTTAAAAATGGAATTATTGATTTTGGGTGAAGGGTTTAAGGGGAAAATTGCCCAAATTTTTGGGTTATTTAAATATTATTGGAAATATCAAAAAACATGGGAATTTCCCCCAAAATATTAAAAAATCCCCAGTGGGGGGGGCTCCCTGTGGACTCGATTTCCCAAAAATGCCATTTGTTAAACTTTTTCATATTTCAGTGGAGTTTTAATTTTACACCCAAAGGGAAAAAATTCCCAGCATTGGAGTAGTTTAAAACCCTGGTCAAAGTAGCAGACCCTTTCCCAGATCTTTAAACCTTTAAACTTTAGGTCCAAATTAAGGGAAAAACCCTCTAGGTCTAAAACCCAATTTTTTGCCCGGGAAAAACCAATTCCCCCCGGGGCGCCCCCCCTCATTTTTCCAGACATTTTAAAGAAAGAGAGGGGGGGAGGGGGGGTTTTTGGTTTCCTTGGGGAAAAAAAGTGAATTTTTGCCCCAGGGCGGTTATATTTTATGAAAATGGGGAAAAGGGGTTTTGTTTATGTTTTTTTTATTTTTAAAAAACATACTTTTTTTTTTATTTTTACTGTAATGTTATTTCCCTTTTGGAGGTTGAACATGTGACCCCTTGCTTGCTGGGTTTTGCATTTTTTTTAGACTTTTTTTTTTTGGCCAAAAAAATATTCCCTCCCTTTTTGTGATTGCTTATTTACCCCCTGGACTTGCCCGCGTCATATGCTATGGCAAATTAACATCAACCTGTCATCATGTTCATGGAGGGTGAAAGAGTTGGGGGAACAGGGCCCCCTGTTACCCAGTCGTATGTATTGTGAGGTTTCACTGGTCTTTTGGGATTTTTGCTTCAATGGGCCAAGGGGTCAGGGGTTATCTTCGATTTCCGGCTGCTGACGCCGGGGTTTTGGTCAAGTATGTCATGGAGTATTACGGAGCTGAATTTAAAAAATCCTTCCTTTAAACCCCCGAAAAAAATAAAAACAAAAACAATTTTCTTTTTCTTACCAATGGCCTCCCAAATCCCTCCAACCCGGTTTCCATCCCCACACACTTAAAAACCGGGTAGTATTGAAACCCCTCCCCCGAAGAAATTGAGTTTGGGGGGACAAAAAGGAGAAAATCTACTATTTCAATAGGATCCTTTGGTTTTGGGTTAAAAGGGAAATTTTTCCCAAAAAGGGGGATTTTTATAACTTTAAAGAGTTTCTGAGTGA